>JAODIE010010719.1:77600-159594 GCA_027575565.1 Diploeciton nevermanni
CGATGACGGCAAAAGCTGCTTGAAATGAAAAGAACATTTAAAAGGGCGCTCGTTAAACGTGTCGTTTAAAACGAATGCGCTAATGTTAATGTGCGCATTTAACGTTGTCAACTCGGATCGGGAATGCGGAAGCAAGACATTAAAGCTCATAATATTACGTGCTATTACTTTATTTCCAACCATACCAAGAGCTGATTCTTTAGGATTGATATGGGATTGATATAGCAATTGCTATCAGACATTGATTTTAATCAGCAACGCACTTTGTGCGTGATAAACTTGTTTCTATACTTCGGAGATATCTCAGTTAATTGATCAAGATAATGCGCAACCTTGCTATTAGCTGCGTATTATAAGTAATAATTCACAATAAATATAAATATTCTAAGATGAAGGTAAGCAAACATTGCACAATAATACTCCAAGTCAATAAACCTTCACGAATTTGGTAATTCTACGAAAATATCTTATCGTACATTGCACACCTTTTGAAAACAATATATATTATCACTATGAAACTTATGATTTGTAGACATACTTCTTATGAGACTTTTCCTTACTTTGCATCTTCGTGTATTTTGTACGCGCCAAATGGCTTGTTGTTATGTAGATTGTTTGCTGCCGCATAACCGTAAATTCCTCGCTGGTGGCGGCTAAACGCAGCTGGTTGGATGTATCGTCCGTAGTGTGAAAGCAAGAGAGCCACGTATGGATTGATCGGAAGGTGTGCCGCATGATTGAAACCGGTAGCTGCCCCCAATGGCGAAACGTGTAATGTTTGGCTCAGGACAACTGCTGCCAAAAGCGGATTTGCCGCCAGTCCGACTCGTAAAGCATGCTCCTGCTGAGCTAGGTACTTGCTTGTATCTGTAATGTTTGAAATAAGATAGCATTTTAGACATTTATATGCATAAACGTACCGATTGTTGCATGAAGGTGATGAGGGCTGTATACTTGTTCTTGTTTCAGGTGATGTTTGAGTGAGATGTCTTCAGGTTGTAGAAGAGAATGGTCATTTGAATGTGTCGGGATGTATTTTTCAGGGACGTAATACTGATATCCATCTCCGTATTGATGTCCTGGGTTTAAATCATTTTCGATTGTGTATAAAGTTTCGACGGATTTTTTATTCTTTGTAGAATTCTTCAGGTTTTGTTTGTTGTTTTTAGATCCTTCATTTCTTATCGTTAAACATGAAGACCAATTAATGATGCAGGCAACACCGAAAATAAGAAAACAATTTAGATACTTCATCATTATTCAATAGAAACACTTTAGAACAACGTTTGGTTTCTTTGACTGAAGCCAATAAACTAACTTTTCCACTCTTTCGCTCTTTCTTCAAATCCTGCATCATGGCGAGCAGTCAGATAAACCCTTTCCTTTCTTTGCTTGTTTCAGTTTCTTCGTCTTTATTGTTATTTTCACAAAATCACTTTGGAACACTCGTTTAAAGGACTTAACTCGTGTTTTGTTCTAACTGATTCGGTTTCTCTTTTCTTCTGTTTCATTGTTATCACCACATTTAATTGAAAAGTAATGTCACTACTCCAGTGTACTTCTAGTTCTCTTCTTTAATGCAACTTGTTTTCATTGTTATCTGTTGATGGCTGAAATTTTGAACACTTTTCAAGTATGCGTGTTTTTTCCTTGGCATTAAGTATCAAAAGTTCACCAGTTAATTCCACTGGCCACAGCAGTTGCAAATCCTAATATTACTTTCGTTTTCGCTTCAATACATTACCATAGTTACAACCCACAGGATGTTGCATGAAGCGATAACGTTAATTAGACCTGAGCACATGTTCATTGGTCCAAGTTACAAAGAGAAAACAGTACAAATCGAGTGATAAATTACATAGATAAATTATTACATTATTATTTTACATAATTTATTTCCTTCCCTAAAATTAGTTAAAGGTGATGCTGACTATAATTACGTATCTCCTGTAAATTTAATCTAACCGTCTAGTATAAATTAGTCTTGAATTTGATCTGTTGGCTTGATATTTTCTAATAATCTTGGAAAGTATTGTCTTTATAGAAAAATAAAGAACAAATTTAAAAATCACTGCAAAATATAACATCGGACACACTGTTATTTTATTATTTTTAGAGTGTACTACAATCATGCCGGTTATGTTGCATTACTTACCAGGGGGGTTATTAGGAGTTATTGGGACTGAATTCTGCAGGAGTATATATTATATCGAATACACTCCCAGCAGGATTTGAACTTGAGTCCCCAGAATATGCACCTCGCTGTCATAGCTGCAGTCAGACGGATTACCGACTGAGTTACGGAGCTGGGTAGGGCCCATTATTTAAATTGAATTTTAACGAAAATCTATTTTTTCTTAAAAATCTAATATTTTTTGCAGGGTATCATTATTTTATACAATTTTTGACTCAAAATATATTTGTGAACTATTGATCTTATTTGATCAAACAACGTAATTTTATATCTACTAGGCGTTTTTTTCTAAAGCCAACACTTTTGAAGATGATAAAAAAATAAAATATCTGTAATTTTTATTTGCACGTAAATTATAAGTTTTCAAACATTTTAAAAATTTGAAAATTCTTTTCTGTTTTAAGCACTCTATGAGTAGGGAATTATACTAAGATAGTTCTTTTATGCTTTCGTAGAGGCACTGAAGTGGCACGCTTTCTCTACTCGCTGATTGGCCAGTGATTTACTTAACATTTGCTGGGTGATGTTTACATCAAGTTTTTACCTTATCAAGACATTCTCAGCCTACTGATAACAAAACGAATTCAAAATTAAACTAACTATTATAATACTAAAACAAAATGAATAGCAATGCGGTTTTATTATTATGTCTCCTCATAGTTATGACACTAAAACAAGGTAAGTACTATCACTGGGTGTGGTTAACATCTTCAGAATTAATCATCAACATTAACACTATTATTAATTTTAATTGATGCTAGCAAATGCTTTATGGTGCTTTGAATGTGTGAGTACACAGCCAGGATGTGGAGATCCTTTCAACTGGATATATCTTTGGTCAAATGTCTGCAAAGAAGACAATGATGTCTGTATACGGATTACTGAGCGCAAAGGATCAGAGAAGGTCATTACCAGATCATGCCTGAGTTCTCTAAGAGGCATCAGAACTGATATTCCAGCAGATACTTATGAAGGATGCAGAAAAGCAGCAACAGATGTGAAGTTAGGGCACTATGTAAACAACAGTATAAAAGAGTTGGATATTCATAGGTAATTATTTACAAATCTCATTAGTTACATGAACAAACTATACAATAGAAAGTTTATATGTCTTAATTTTATGTTTTTAGGGATTATTATGATGACACAGAGTTTTGCTTCTGTTTTCTTGATCATCGTTGTAATGATTCACTATTTTTAAGTCCTTCAGCCATTCTTGTCACAGTTCTAGGTGTTGGAATGATTTTACAAAGAATACTTTAGATTAGATTTGTAATCTGTATAAAACAAAAAATAACATTTAAGTATGATCCATCCATAGGTAATGCATTGTAAAGTAGGGTAAGGTTTTTAATGTTTTTATACAAGTTTTTACTGAGATTTAATCAAGTTACATCTCAGATTAATGTGGCAAATATGAAACATTTCATATGATCACACATCATAAATATCTGAATGATTCAATGCAATTTATAAATTTATTCTTGCTTAGTTTATACAAGTCTGTGAGTACAAGTGCACTTAAATTATTAAAGTATTACATGTCTATTAGCAAATCAGCTAATATGTTAGCTAAAAAGTGACTAATTGTTGAATTTCTATCAGATTATTCAATATGCGTGATAATTATTCCTGACGCGGAAATTGCGTGTATTTTGATATATACAATGAATTTGAACTTTGAATAAACCACATTACAACAGACAATGACACACAAGATACCACAATTTATAAACAACATTCATTCTTTTAAAAAACAGGTCTAGGTCGATTTATTTAAATGTGAAGGAGACTTTACTCAGTGTGCAATTCGAAGGTTTGAAAATTAAGATCATCATAAAGATTTGTTGTGTGCAGTATTTCCCCGTCGCCCAAGTTAAGCTCCAATGCAGAGGGGTGAAGATCTGTGATGAGGTAGTCACCAGAAAGGCCACATTCCTCAACAACTTGGTCATGTGTTACAGGAGGAGAGAAGAAATCTAAACCACCAATCAGCATGTGCACATTCAGTATTGAGAAATTTTGCCGAATGTGAATAGTAATAATAATTGGAACATACCTAATGATACCACTGTTTATCCAACACGACGGACATAACATTGAAAAGAAATTTGCATTAGATTCAAACAGAACACACATAAATTTCAAACAAATTGCAAATAATTCAAAGTTGTGTCACTGTTACAAACGGTAAATCTAAAATGACACTTACCACCAAGACCCCCAGTCATATCAATAACGTATTCGACGGCGACATTTTTGGGTTCTTCGAGGTGAGGCAAGTGATCCACCGAATCTTCCATCGGAGGCAAAATGCTAGCAGTAGCATTCGCCAGCTCAATATCGCTTAGGTTTTCAGCTAGCGCGCTAGCAGTCGAGCTTTTCATAAATTGTTGCATTTTTTGCCGTTTCTATATATTTATATATATATTTAAAATTTTAATTTTCTATTTAGATCTCATTCTTATTACATTGGTATATACCAGCACAATAATATTGTGTGCTACTTACGAGTTGCCAAGACTGATGTTCATCTTTCTGTGCAATTGTCCATAAGTGGCCAGCCCCATGAACTGCTTTGCTTCCTTTTCGAAAATGTGGGTTTATGGAGAGATTATGTCTTACGGAATTTTTCCATCTGTCATCATTTTGTTTGTAAAAGGGAAAATGGTCACTGGAAAACATAATCCACTTTAAAAAAGTAATTAAATTACTTTATAAAATTATATGGGGATAGTCTATTTCTCCGTACTGCATATAGTAAATATATAATTTATTGCCTTTTATTGAAAACATAAAACTAATGCGATGCAGTCATACACCGCGGTATATTCATCGAAATTCGTTCCGTTTTGCCTGACCGATTGCGACTTCACCTGCGGCACACTCCATCCGATCGTACCAGGCACCGCCTTATAATTCCAAACCAACCACCCGGTCACCCCCAGTGCAATCCAAAAATTTCCGGAAGCAAAGAATATCCGAAGGCTATGTAAAACACCAACCCCAACTGCAAAGTCTTCTGGATTCCTAACCGGATGTGCCCCGAGGACAGACCGTTTAACAACCTGCCTATCAACTATCAGCTAATTACTTCTTCACCACCAATACAATCTACCCTCAACTTAATATCCATATCAAACCTCATTCCAATTACATGCATTATCCTTTGTTATGGATTGGGGACGAATTTACTCTGGGGTGCCTCAAATGCTTCTAATCAGCAATAAACGGTGGTTGAATTTTGTCTTTGCATGATTTAGAAGCCTATCAAGTTCAGAGGGTGGTGCACGAGGCTTGATAGCGGTTTTTTGTCGGTCGTGTTTTCACTTCGCAAAGTCAGTGCCAGGCACAGCAAGACACCACGACTTTCGTGAATGCACAAAAGCTGGTATCGATGATGGGTGGATGTAGCCGCTTGATTTACCATTATTATACATTGTGACTATCAACAGGGAAAGCGGTAACTTTGCGCAGGCACATGCAAAACGTAATTTTCCCACAATCAGCCCATGCACGACCCGCAAGAAAAACAAATCAGTGCCAACAGTACAAACATTAAGAATTACCCTCAAACAAAACTAAGATTCTACTAATAAATTAGTCAAGATTTTTACTTACTATCTATTTAACGAGAGAATAATATTTAACTTACGAAATCCACTGATAAATTCCTGAAACCGTCAGCTCTCCTTTTTCTACCAAAGCATGTTCAATTAACTCTGTATAGGTGAATGGTGGCTTCTTGGCACCTGCATAATTCTGCACAGATGAGTTCACAGTTTGATATTTTCGTGGATCTGACTGAGTGGGTATGGCGTATCCTTTGCTACCCAAATCCACCATGTTACCAAGTTCATCTACAGCGTGATATCGTATATTGGAGTCCACAGCCAATAATTGTTGCTTAGGTGGCTCAACTATTGTGCTCTGCATTGTTTGTCCCACAGGATGATGTGAAATTGTTGAAATATGTTGATCTAATGTTTATTATAAATAAATATAGATGAGTGTAGATTCTGGCCTCAAATCTTTAACATACCAGGTACTGGAGGCAAATTATTGATTTTAAAATTCAGCAACCATGATAAGTTTCCATCAGTCGAGTCTCCTTCAATGCCGCTATCGGACCCAAGTGGACTTGGTGTTTCTGCTGATAAAGCTGGAGCCATTGACGATGATCCCGAAGATAATGGAGAAAACGTTGAAGATAAATTCATTAAACTACAGTCAAATTTCATATGTTTTCCACCTAATCCCGTTCCACTGCTTTCTACCGTATTATCCTCGTGAGACACTGCCATTCCCTTTAAGACTTGTAACTCGTCCAGGTTTACGTTGTGCATTTCCGCGACGATGGAAGGAACTTCTCCTGATGTATCCCAATTTCCATTCAGTAGCACAATCTTTAAACACAACACACATTAATCTCCTAAAAAGACGAATTAAACACAAGAATTATCCTATAAGAGACAGGAGCTTATTAATCTTCTAACCTGGGTAGCATTCTCATTTGGAGAATAATTATCTTTAATTTTAATCGCAATTTGAGGGAGACATGAATTTGGATTGATTTTCGAGGAAACTCTTTCCCGAATTTGGGCTATTTTTAGGTCGTATTCCGATTGTTCTTCCTGACATTCTTCTTCTTGTCTGTCATTTGAAAACAGTTTATCCGAAAAATCAAAGTCCTTAATATCTCTACAGGATGTCGAAAAAGGATCTGAGTCAAATAACGATGAACTATTACAGTCTTCTTCTCTAAGTACGTCATTGCGAATTGCGTCTATTACACCGGCGATTACATCTGCACAGTTCGTATTATTCATTTAGCACCGACTTAACAATAACAATTGTGAATCAATTTGTTATTTTTGAATGACTATTAAATGACTTGCATTATTTAAAGACAGTTGGCCACGACTGTTGCGACAACGGGTAGCTCATGAAACAAATGAACCGTGATGAGAGAGATAACGAAGTTACCAGAAAATCTAATCAGCGGCAGCCAAAAGTTTTAATAAAGTTAAGAAAAATTTGAAAAGTTTCTTTGATAACAGATAAAAACGGGATGGTAAAAATGTTGCGCACTAGTAATAAAATTTTCAATTATAAAATCAGAAAAATAAAAAACAAAATAATTAGCACATGTTTATTAGATGACTTACCTTAATTTAAAAGTTAATATCCCGTTTAATGTTGATAATGCATAAAAGTAATTGAACTGGGGGAAATGGGGGTGGAATAACAAACGGTGTTAACTTGACAACCACGATGTTTACTCGGGGATGCGCTGGTAACGAATGATTTGGTAAACGGGGACCGCGCAGCTTTTATTGGGAAACGATGGTCTTGCTGGTAAATTTGAAGAATGTATATATTGAGCTTTAAAGTAAAAAGCGTCATTCCTGGTTAAACGGTAACTCTATGATTCTCGTATCTTGAAAGTACCTAGTAAATGAATTTTATCAAAACTAAGTTTTTTTTCAAGTTTTGCAATAATCTTAGGAATATAAGAAAAATAATACCTAAAATATTTGTTTACTTTTTATATATTTATAATAAGTTTGAAATAATTTCAGTTTTTAAAATTGAAAAATGATAGTAATTACAATGATATTTATTGTTTATTGGCCGTGTCAGTTAATTCATCAAACCATCAAATTTCAGTCATATTTTAGTCATAAAATCGAAATTGTTTCAAATTTCTATGCTTCATTTCCTTTCAAACGCCAATTTTCTTTACAATTTTCCTTCATGCCTTGAACTGCGCATGCGCGAACCACCAAAACACACATCATATGAGCCTGCCATGAGCGCGCATTCCACATTGCGGTACTGCAGTACGTCATTGTCAATGTCGTGTGCGACGACCAGTGTAATCTTATCAAAACATTGCGAACGTAATTAAATGGCAAAACATTAATTGTGTTGACGATTTCGCCCGCTTCATTGCAACGATTTCTAACGTGTGAGTTACTATTTGTCTTGATTTTATCTTTATCTAGGGAAAAACTCCTGCGTTAATTTCGATCTTCTATTGTTTGGTTGAAAAGATCCAATTCATGTTCCTTTCTTAGTCATTCATCATAGGCATGTGCTTCTATTTATGTTGACTAGGGGTTACAATGGAACACAACTTCTAGTTTTAGGTATTCCATTGATTTGATAAAATGGATATTGACAACACTAACAATGATCAGATGGAGAGTGCAGGAGGTGTGGAGATTGAACAGTCTCTTCTGCAGCAATTCAGCTGCATGGGGACTTCTGATAAGGAGGAGCTAGTCTCACAACTACAGAAAGTTATTGGACCACAGTTAAATTACAGTACGGCTGCGTTTTTTCTGGATATGAACAATTGGTATGAGTTTACTAACTCTTCTAGTGAAACATTAAACATTATCAGTATTTTTCATTGAAGATTGTGGGTATCATTTGTAGGAACCTACAAGGTGCAGTCTGTTCATATTTTGATGTGGAAAATTCCAGTAAATTGCCTTCCATGGCATTAGCATCAGATCCTCATGCTAGTGAAAACGAGAATATTGAGCCTAATACTAGGTAAATATTTGCTCTCAATCATAGTTTATGTTGTTCTAATAGGAGTGTCTTTGCTTCCTTACAGTTTTAAGAAAACCTGGAACATTTATAACAATGGAACTGAAATGTGGCCTGCTGGTTGTGTCACGCTGTGCGCGGATGCAAATCCTTTCCGTGGTAAGTCACAACCAGTAGGTTGTCTTCAACCAGGTGAAGGTGCGCAAGTTACAGTGGAGATGATGAGTCCAAGCATACCTGGTACTTATCAAAGTAAATGGCGGTTATGCACGCCAAGCGGATCTTATTTTGGGGATCCAATGTGGCTCATTGTAACTGTACTTGAAGAGGGCACGATGGATCTCACTGACCAGCTCTCTCAATCCCACCTGACTGATCCTGAATTTGTTAGTAATAATGTTCCGCCTATTACGCATCAACCCCTCAACCCAGTAAGTATTTCATGAGCAATTTATAATGGTATTCTTGAAATTTAGCGAAACACAAGAAAAGTAGTGGGTATGTATGCTACTTTTTTGGGAAGCTCAACTGGAGATAATGGGATGATCGTTTGTGATCGGTGATTTCAATGATGCGTTAGTCTGGTAACTTATATTTTAAAACGGAATATCTCCTTAGCTAATCAATTTTACTCGTTGAAATTCCAGAGTATGTTGGAGAAATTCTAAATTCGGGAAATTCGAACACGCGCAGCTTTTCAAATTCAAACGTGCGAGAGTTCTTTAAAACTCGTTAAACTTTTAAGATTCCCGTCAATTCTCTTTCCCTTTCTATAAAATTAATGCACTCTTTCTTTCTAGTATTCCAACGACGATCCAAATATGTGTTAGAGATAATATGTGTGAGTGCCAATCAATAAGAAAAAGAATCATTACTTAACAGACGTTTGTACAAATAAACTTTATGATAAACGTTGTATGGGTACGTGTTAATATTGAGGTGAATGAATGGTGGTCAAATGTTATTAAAACATTCAAGTTTTATAGCTTATTTGTTCTCTTGAATATACAGTGCGGAAATACAGCACTACACTCCTGAACTTCTTTTAGTGAATAGTTGTGAAATTCTCATCTCTAATTAAACATTTGAAAACTTTCAGCTAAGGTGCAGAGTTTTATCTATCCTAATGGTTGATATAGGGTTGTGAGATTTGTAAAGATTACTACTCTAAGCATTGATACTTTTGTATATATTATATGTCAATGATAACAAAGAAAATATATGACATATTTTGATGAAATTCTATTTGGTTGAGATGCTGCCACATAAAATGAAAGGTGTGAAAAATATTCTGTATTAAAGGATGCAGATTACGATCTTATTTGCATTAAAGACCGGAATTATATCGCCGAATACAGTTTAGTTGTCATGTTTGTTAAATGAAATATAAATCTTGCATAACAAATTTGGAGTTTTGTTGGAAAACAAAATCACGGACTATTTGCATACGTTTGAATAGATTAAGAGCGTTTAAGGGAAATGATTTGATGATTATGACGGTTATTACAAGTTATGCAAGCGTCATGAAAATCAGAAAGTTTGTCTTCCATTTTCTTTGAATTTCTGGTATTTTCTTTCCCTTAGCATTCGCAGTGGCCTCTGTAGTAAGTCACTGCACTAAACATATCGTCACGTTGTCTATTACGTTGACAGAAACGTGCCACGAACGCCGCGCGCTGCCACGAATTCTCCAACAAAACCAGTCTCACGTCGTTCAGCGTTGTTTGCGCGGCAAGACATTCTATCAGTTTGTCTTGAAACTTCTCTAAAGTAAGCATTGCTTACATCATAAAACAAGTGATACTCAACCCTGTAGTACCTATAAACTTTGCTTGTGGAATAAGTTTAAGTCATCAAATCAACCATGTCACCTAAATCCCAAGAAAAAAAAGGCTTCACCAAGGAAGAAGAACTTCTCCTACAGGATTTCAGCCGCAGCGTGTCCACCAAATCATCAGCTCTCTTCTACGGTAATGCCTTGATTGTATCTGCAGTGCCCATCTGGTTATTCTGGCGCATTCATATGATGGACCTTTATTCTTCATTCATTCTCTTCATCGCCGTCACTGGCATCTCCACATACCTCATATCGATGGCATACCGCAACACCAAGTTCCTCTTGAAGCACAAGATTGCGGTGAAACGCGAAGAAGCCGTCACCCGGGAGATCACCAAGAAGTTGGCTGAGGACAAGAAGATGAGCAAAAAGGAGAAGGATGAGCGCATACTGTGGCAGAAGAATGAAGTCGCTGACTTTGAGGCTACCACCTTCTCAATCTTCTACAACAATGCTTTGTTTGTTGCCATCATCATCTTTGTCAGTTTTTATCTTTTGCATAGCTTCTCCCCTTCTGTGAACTATGTTCTGTCTGTTGGATCAACAGCTGGTGTCTTGGCACTTCTGTCTACAGGGTCACAATAAGCTAGCAAGAAACAATTTATTTAAGCAAATCATCTGTTCATCAATTGTTATTTATTTCTTTTGGAAATCAAGTGCAAGATTTTCTTGTATGAAGACTTACTATGGACTTTATATAAAATAAATTACCTTACTTACATAAATCAATGCAAAGTCTGAACCAGAAAGGGATAAACAAAGGAAAATATAAAAGTTAAAACTTTCTGATTTTATTGTATAAGTTTCTAATTTACAAATGGATAACATTGCCGCTACTTTTGTTAGAACAAGTTTCTACAAATGGGGCATGTACTCTTATTACTTGTGCTGAACCATTTGTACTACAAGAAAGAAACAATTTAATATCCCAACAAGACATCATTGTAGCCTATTAACTTACCAAACAAGCAGCGTGAAACTTCTTGCGACACGTCTTGCACGATAATTTCGGTAGTTGATAAGTTCCAGGGTGCAAAACTGAGAAACAAATGTAGCATTCTTCCACGCCATCGAATTTATTATCTAAGTTGTTATTCCACATCGAGAGAGCATCCCAAATCCGACCGTTCTGAAATATTTTAACGTATAACTCAAGTAAATTGTGGTATTATTACAGATTTATATCATACCTGATGCAGGAGACACATTTTTAACTGCAATAACCATTGTTTATGAGGTAAACCACCGATTTGTCGATTCAATGTAACATCTGGCCCTTCAAGCGGATAATTATACGGTAAACTAATTTCCAACTCCATTTGAGCTTCATCAACTGTATAAGTAGCAACAACTTCTCCCCTTGAAGGGTATACTTTGACCTAAAACACAAAACTGTACATTTTATACATTTGCCAATCATGTTTGTTGTTACAGTTAAATTTTTAAATTTGTTCTCGTGGTTTCCCACATCAGTTAATTCTTGTTCGCACAACATAGGTGATATGTATACAGCCGTCACACGGTCGACTTTTACTGAAGTGTTCCTATCAGCACTTGACCACCATTGCCTTACATTTGCTGGGAGCTGGACGAGAGTTGTTGTGTAAACGGAACAAGCCAAACGTTCAATTATTTCACTTGTTATTGGATCTACGATTATTTATGCTTAAGGAGAGATGCTATAGAAATTTTAATTATGAGTTACCATTAAATGAAAGAGTTGATTTCTGTCTGAACCAAGATCCACTTTTATGCTCAAATATATATAAAAAATCATTATATGGTAATAATTTGAAGATGCTACTAAGCAAACTACTCAGCAATTCTTCTTTCTTTAGCCAATCAGCATATTGATAACGAAGTTCGGTAGAGGACTTTTCACAGAGGAGAAGTAAAATATCCCAGAGTAAAAGATAAGCAAATGTATAAGTGTAGGAGTCCGTAAATGGCTCTACTCTGCAACAATCTTCACCTAATCTGAAAAACATTGATCAATAAATTATCAATCCAAGTATTTTAACTTTAGGACATACTTTAAGTCAATCAACATTGCAGACACAATAATGTGTATTTCAACTAACAAATCTTTGAACTGTTCAAAAATGAGTCCCTTTTCATGTGGTGTATTTGTGTCCACAGCAATGGCATCCACTTGAATTAAACCAGTGGATAAAACTTTTAACATATAATATCCCCATAATTGTAAAACATGTTCGGGGCTTGTTAGCAAAGCACAGCACTGTTTTAAGAGCTTGGACCATTTTGGCATTCCTTCAATTCGCGCATCAAACAAGAACTTTGGTCGTAAATATCCAATAACAGCACCAAAATCTTGTAGAAAAGGTTGCATTGCAGTCGGTTGTTTTTCAGGAGTCAGCTTTGTAGATAAATATAACCAAGTCCTTGTCAAATCAATTGTTATACTCCTAACAAAGACATTTTCCCACTCGTCTATACATTTACTACTTGGGGTTTCCACTCTGAGATAGTCAATGTGATT
Source organism: Diploeciton nevermanni (assembly GCA_027575565.1). NCBI lineage: Eukaryota > Metazoa > Arthropoda > Insecta > Coleoptera > Staphylinidae > Diploeciton > Diploeciton nevermanni. The sequence goes on from JAODIE010010719.1 coordinate 90,693, forward strand.
ACTCACAGCAATATATAAATTTAAAACAGCTATAATGAAGGAAGAAACCTGAAAATTCCTATGAATCATCTACTGTACATAAGAAAAAATAATAAAAGTTACCAGTGGCTTAGTATAGATACTCATTGCTTCAGATAACTTAGCACTCCATGTCGCCAAATTAACGACAATAAAGTCCCAGTAACGCTTGGAAAAGTTCGATTCCCTGTTGCTTTTTAACATTTCGGTGCACAAACGCACAATTTCAATCATAGTCTGTGTTTCCTCCCAATTTCCAAGGCTGAAGAGAAACTTAATCTTCTCAATACGACCGAACACCTCTGCTATTTGTACATCAATTTCTTTACAGTATACCAAACACCTCAACCGAACAATTGCTTCAATTGCTGATACTTGATAAATGGTGTGGTCAAATGTAATTTCTTTGTTCCTGCTAAATACCTGAGTCAAATGCATTCTTTTCTCATCACTTACATCCTTAATAAGGGTTGTGTACACTGACGATGCACTTCTGTTATTAATTTGGCAAAAGTATTTATATGCAGCAACACATATGTTTACTTCAGATGAGGATAGTTGTCGTTTTAAGTAGCTTTCAAGTGAAGATTTCATGGAATGCTCCAACGTGAATAATTCACTAAACTTTGATGTGAATGGTTTTTGAAGTTGTTGTAAGTTGGAGAAGTGATTCAACTAAAAGTTAATGAATTTAAACAAATTTATCCATTCATTATTAACTTACATGTGTAAAATGTTGTGTTACACTTTCAAACACAACAAGATCTTGTAGCAACTCCACTAATATCTTCCCTGGATTATCCATTAACTTTATAAATCTATTTGTGCTTGCGGAATCATTAGTATTAACTTGTTCATTATCATAGTCATTATTATTAGAAGTCTCCATATGCAATACATTCATGTAAAGGAGCTTCCAAGCAAAATATTTTAGAATATTCTTAGACTCAATATTGTCATCACCAATATTTGTTTGCTTTTGAAGACAAATATTTCCCTTGAAATACTCAACATGATGCACTAAGTTGTGGAGTTTTTTCCTCCACAAAGCAACCACATCTCTATCTAAGAAAGTAAAGAATATCTCACTGACAAATAGTGGTTTACCCTTCTCAATTACGCTTAAATATTTCGTTATTATCTCAATTGAATGACCTAATTCTACTGAAGTATCTGTATTATACAAAAGTAGGCCTTCTATTATATTGGCACATTTTTCACTCAAAGATTTCAATATATCTTTGTCTGAATTTGCTGACAATACAGCTAAAGTATCTTGCCATGCAGTTTTCACCTCCCACAGGGTGTCTTTCGATAAAAACTCATATTCTTCTTCATTCATGTGAGCACTTAGATGGAAGAGTGCCATGAAAAGTTCATCATCGACAAGTGTAGAGTCATTGTAAACTGTAGAGGCGATATAAGATGCTAAGCTAGCACAATTGTCAATTGTCAATGTATTATCGGTAGGGTGTCGCATACAATTGCACAATATAGCAAGAATTTTACGGATAGCTATTTTAGTGATAAACAGTTCTACAAAAAGATGATTAGTTCATTATATTCTCTACAAATTAGAAAACATACCTCCGCCATTTTTGGTTTCAGTGAATCCTTGTTTTAACAACAAACTGAAATCTGGTGTAGATTTGTCAGCAACTACAAACTCGGTGATTTTTACCAAGAAATTTCCAACTTTTTCATCTTCCAACCAGGATTGAACCACCTTGTCTTCATTATGTGGGTAGGATAAGGTTCTTGATATTGCCCAACTAAAGACTTCATTGTTATCAACCTAGATAAGATATTTTAATAATAAAGATTAAATGACATAAATCGCCAATTTAATTGACGAAAGATTAAATTTATAATTATTTTTATAATACCTACAACTAAAAATTTCTGCAAAATATCATGTGTTTCTTCCTGAGTAGCATATTTCATGAGTAAAAATATCAAATCCACCACAGATTTTCTGCATAAGAGCTCATCGTTAATCCAATTAAAAATCAAATTGATGAGCTCTGTTAAGTTTGCATCTTCTCCCCCACAAAACTGCGCTTTTAAATGTTTGATAAAGCATTCCGACTCAAATTCCTGCGCTAGTGATAGCACATTCTCAATAATATCAGGCAGCTTCTTAGCTTTATCAAAATTAACAATTTTAATGTAACGCACACAACTTTCAAACACCAGATGCTGGAGAGCATCTGAATAAGATCGATCAACATTAATTTGTGTTTTAGAATCTCTCCGATCGCAGCTCTTACGATCGTCCTTATTACCTTTAGTTGTAAATTGCACTTTGAATTGCTTAGATTTCACAGAATGTTTCAAGCAAACTAAAAGTAGAATTTGTCTACTGGCAAGTTCGCTTACAATGAATGCTTCTTCTTTAATGGCGTACTCAGTTATTCTGATTGATAATAACTTTTCGAGTTCTTGCCAGAACATCTGTAAGTATTTGGCGTACGTTGGCTGCTCCGCATCTTTATTCTTGTGCCAGTATTGAACCAGAGATGCTACTTGATTAAAAAACGATTTGTGAGATGCTTGAGAGTCGACAAGAATCATATCAATAAGAGAAATTAAGTGTTCTTTGATTAAACCTTCACATAAAGTTGTATTCTCATGATTCACTTTGATCGTGTATTGGAGACATTCCATAAAAGCTGCGGAAATAACTCTACATTCTGATTGTGACGATTTGACACTACTTTGAGTCAAACTTTAAAAGAGGAAGATTGCATTATATTTATTTGCTTTAATAGTGAGGTCAACTTACCCTGTTTTAATGTTGTTGAAAAACTTAGGCAAAAACTCGTCATAATTTAAAGATGGTGGCAAATGTGATATTAATGGCAACATATTTGGATATATTTTGGTAGCATTTCCAGCTTCCTGTAGAACTTTCCACAGTTTAGGAAAAAGTTTGTTTTCAATGTCACAAAATGTCCACCAATTCTAAACAAAATTTCTTAAATTCAATCAAAATACGGCAATGTACATACCTCGATTGTTTTCGTTGTTAATAATATAGCATCCCATAGAGTAGTCTGAACAATTGGATCTGCTTCATCCAAAATATCAAATACAGCCTTGACAATATTTACTTCTTCTCCAACTAACAAAAATGCGGCCTTCTCACAAACTGCTGTAAGTACACCAAAAAATGATGATCTAACTTGAGACTCCTTATTTCTTCCCAGTTTCCAGAACTCAGTGTGTGACAGTATCTTCTTATTCAACTCTTCAACTTTCCTGATGCCTTCTTCCGATACTTTTTGAAGATACAAAGCATATCCTTGTAAGCTGGAGATCAATATTCTCACAAAGTTTACCTTATACTTGTAATTAATAGATTTGTTGGTCAGAATTTGGGCTGTATGTACAGTTATATTATCACAGATATAGTTCAATATTTCTTCCTGGCAAAACATAAGAGCTTCCTGTACTTTATTAACTGGAAATGCATCCTTAAAGGATCTATTTGCAGCACTAGATGCAGGAGCATAGGTGTCATACTGTGAAGTAAACCATGGTCCAGCAAGTTGTTTCAAATATGGTGCTAAATTGCGCTTGACTTTCAAAACCACTTCATTATGTGCCAAATGAGTGGCCACTCTTACTCTATGTTCAATATCTGTTGCTAATTCACAGTATAATCTAGCCCAAATTGGTAGTATAGCTTTAACTGTGTCTGATGCAGCATTTTTTACAAGTTTAGTGAATTCTTGCAAAGCCTGACAAAGGAGCATGGGTATATTTTAATAAATTTAATACTACAGGTATTACCTTCAATTTTGTTGTTGAATCCTTCTTGTTCATCTTCTTTAAAACAAGTTGAAATTCACTATCAATACTTGAATCAATGTCATCAATTGATGTCAATGGAAAAGGTGATCCAACAAAGCGAAATGGTGAGATTGTAGCTGTAGTATCCAAGAATACAGCACTTCTTCCAGAGTTTGATGGCTAAAAAGACGAGAATAATTAGAACCACCACCAACAAATATCTAACATTTGTTGGAAATAATATCAATGTTATTTAAGTGGGAATACATACGCGAACATTGTTCTTGACTCTTTGTGCTTGTTTCTGTTTTCCATTCATGATTACAATTAAGCATGCAACTAGAGTAATTTAGGTTTGCTGTCAATTTGGTTAAACGTCTTAGAAGCCTCCCTTACTACTGATTTAACAACACTGTGGATGCAGCAACCACAGCAACTGTTGAACACGTAGATGCATTTAACCTAAACCTAAGTCAGCGCGAATTTGAGCGCGAAGTATCAAATTATATCAAAACTATTCAAACTGAAAAGATACGAGTTTCTAAGTTTTCTACTACAACTTCTGCAATCAAAGAACTAGGACAAGAGCGATACAACTTAATCCTTTCTATAGATTAAATTCTTGAAATACATAATCCAAATAATAGATCCCCCTTGATTGCCAAAGCCAACTCTTCAAGAAGAATTCCACGCCTACTTTGTGTTTAAACTTTTAAAATTTACTAAGATAATGAGTAAAGACATTTTCTAAAGCATTGGGTGCTACATTTACTTATGTTTGCCGCGAGACATTAAGAAGAAAGTTATAATGGCTGACCTTTAGGTATTCTTATGGACCGTTTCCATGGTTACGGCCGTCGTCGCCGACACCTTCTTAAAGGACAAGCAACATGCTGTTTCACTCTATATTTTAAATTCAAATTCAATGCCTATAAAGCATTGTGATTTGTAATTCAAAGCTGGACTCTACAATTTAGGAAACAGTTGGACTAGTATGAATCAAATACCAAATTAAACAAAATAAAAAGAGCAGTTCTAAATTTTAAAACAATAATTACCCAATTTATCAAGCAAAGTTTTTTTGAAGCGTACTGCAACCATGCCGATTATCGACACCTTACTTGACTCCCATTCTATTATACTGCATCAACTACGTGGGTTATTAGCAGTTATTGGGACTGAATACTGTAGGAGTAATATAATAATGAATATACCTTCAGAAGGATTGAAGGCCTTCTTTATATATTTTCTTTTGCAGTGGCGAATTAATAACAAAACATATTAATAAATTTGATGTCATTTATTTTTACAACAATGTGTTTAATTAGACAAATAGGCTAGATGGATATCCATCCAAAATGGTTGTTACCAGTTCAACTATTGAAACTTCTAATTCAGAGTATTGTTGAGTGTGGTTACGAAGTGTTTAAGATTTATTATGTTGAAAAACTGCACTCTAACACTTACTTTTTGCCTTTAGGTAAGAACGTTTTCGGCATGTTGCCTTCTTCAGTATAATACTGTTCGCGAAAACTGCGAAGTTGCGCGATAAGTCACGAGCTTCGCATCGCCAGCGCCACAAAACACCGAGGTCTAATGGCTACGAATCCTGGAAATTTGAGCACAGTCGAGAATCCACCTCAGAGCAAGCAACATCTTTTCCAAGTTACTCTCCTCGGCAGAAGATCCAAATGTTATCATATACCATTAGAGCCACTGATTCAATATATCATTTGGCCCAACAACATAATCTACATAAGTACCAATACAAATCAAAGCAGCACAATGAAATCATATAGCAGTAGAACCCCGGTTAAGCAAGTAACACCACATGTCCCATATAACCAATGCAAATCAACTCCATATAGTAAGCCAATATATAAAACTACAAGTCGATGCGAGCTTTGTGGCGCACCGAGGTCTAATGGCTACGAATTCTGTAAATTTGCAGTTTTTCAACATAATGAAACTTCTAATGTTTATAGAACAAGTTAATGCGTATAATTTCGAGTTCAACTTTATATCTTTGATGTGAATTTGTATTGTACTGTCCCATGTTGCATTTAAACGAGCCAAAAGAGCTGTAAAGCAGTGTAGAAAGGCACCAGGAACATATTTAAATCCGAGAGGTGCTAGCGGTACAACCCTAGGTTGATTCAGCAGAGCTAATCGATGGCAAGTGTTTTCATTTAGTTGACATGATCATTGATATTCTATGCTAGTTTTGTCTGATTAAGAATCTAATATATAAGATAGAGCTATTCAATCAGTGAAACAAACTAGGATCCTTATTTATTCGTATTGATTGCCTGAAACTGATTAAATATTCTTCAATCACTTAATCAAAGTGAGTCTGCATTGTGCTGTCCCCTAGGTCTATGCGGCATTTAAATTACCTAAGAAGGTCTTATAGCATTCTAGCAAAGCCTAGCAAATGTTTACAGGATACCAGAAGCATAGTGAAATCTGTTACGTGCTAGCAATGCAACCCTAACGTGATTCTACGTGGATAATCAATACTTGGCTGAACTACCTCTTCTCGATCTTGCTGGACCATCTTACTAGGTCGGCAATAAAACATTTCGAGGGCAGGTGCTGTATTCCGCACTGCACGTCCAATATTGAGATTAGTCGGCAGATTGTTTGTTTAGCGAGCAGTATAACAATTGTTTAAATTGTTATTTATATTGGTTTAATTCGATGATGCGCTATTTCTAAACCAGTGGCAATTCATTATTACACCTCCATATTATTAATAAATAATTAAGTGAACTAAATTAAAACAGTTGCTTTTAATTTCACGCTTGGAATGATTGCAATTGAGTATTGAGTTAAAATTGTAAAACGTTTTCATTGAAAAAGTAAAGCGTGCGAATTGGAACTCGATTGTCTCGGCATCAGCGGCGTGAATTTGTTGTCATATTGCGTTCGCGGTTGTGCAAACATTTTATTCTTTCGCATGCACATTGTCCGATTGTCATTGTGGCAGAATGCTCGTAACATGCAGTATGTGCAACCTGCTTTGAATAATATTTATATTCGCACAGTATTCAGCAATCCAGATGACAACTCCGTTAACTAGCAAATAGTGCACTCTAGCAGTACTTAAGTTCTTTTACTCCCATTGGCACATCTCTCTGGAATCATCTAGAAATGTACTGAATCCATAAGTGCAATAAATTTCTTTAATAAAATTGCATTTTATAATACTACCCAAGTTAAAATTCATTCTAAGTGATTTTAAATTATATTAATCTATTATAAAAGCCTTTGTCTCAATTAGAGTACAAAAGCTGTCGTTTCAGTTTCATACCAACTTCAAAAGCAATCAAGAAGCATTTGTGCAACATGATACCTATACTCTTCACTAATCTCTTCATTAATCCAAGGCACTTTTGCTACCAATTTGTAACTATGTACTTTGACGATCGAATTATGGAATCTTTAAACATCGATAGCGTATATTAATGCAACCTAATTCCGTTAAGACAACAAAGACTAGTTGATTGCAGTTAAATGTGGTAGCTACATTGAAAATATGTGTGCTTAGCACAACTATAAAGTTCGAACAAAGTGTAACATACATTGTCTTAGTGACTAATTTGAACATCAGAAACATTGCACTTATCGCACTTTTGTTCTGAGGCAATGTAATCAACCTTTGTGATACGATTGAAAATCTGATGGTCTCTCCTTGGATAACATTTATGTGCTTCCAAGTTCAAAATTAGTTTAACCATAATTAGTGATTTGTACACGCTGTTTCTTGGAGTTGTACATATTACGCTGACATAATCTGCAATCCGTCAATACGCGTAAATCTTACAATGTTCTCACATTGTTTCTTAAATTCTCGAGTTGTTGATGAAATATGCTCCCAGGACAAGTTGAGACGAAAATACTGTACTCCCAAGACACTAATAAACTCACAATGAAGTAATGTAGGTTTTGTTCGCGTTGCACAAACTCTTTAGTACAGTTTATTCTGTGCGATAACAATCTAACAACAAAACTGCCTCAAAACCTTTGTCATACAATTGTTACATAAAGCAACGGGCAATTGAGATTTTATGTTTGATGCCTGGAATCATCAATTTCCAACGCAATCAATTAATTAATCATTTTATTCTTTACTGCTTTTGATTCCGCCACAAGAGTACAGAACACTGTGAGAATTCAGAACAAATCTTAAATAATATAATTTACTAATCATCAAACTAAATAAATGGGGGTTCTGCAATTCTCCCTATGGTACATTAGTAGTTATTAGTGCTATTAGCGAATAACATGTATAATGCATAGTAATTGCAGAGTAATATGATAGTTATATATCTGGTGACAGTTGTGGTTTGTGGCCGTGTGACATATGGAGAACAATGTTCGAAATTGTGATGTAAATGAAACAAGTAAAATTTGAATTTCATCAAAGCATATTGTAGGCACACTGTTGCAAACTAATTGCTTGCAATTGGTAGTTGATACAAAATTAATGTAAAATGTGTAAATATTTTAGTTTTATTCCGAAATTTACATACCAATTCATATAAAAACTAATTTATTATTAAATTTATCATAACACTGCAACTAACTGAACGTTTAAATAATTCAACTATATTTTCTAATTCCAGCCAAATATAAACGTTAATTAATTAAAATAACTTGTGCAACAAGTATTTGCCAAATAAATTAGAATAAATAATTAATGATTTATTGCTCAATTTAGTATGATATGGTTTCTGATATAAATCATCAATACATCTTGCCTGTAATTTTAATCGAAATCTGAGACCTGATTTTGATCATTTGATTTCGAATTTTCTCATTGTCAAGGAAAATGTGCCAGTTTGCTGTTTTTGTGTAGAATCTATACTTTTCGAGGAAGTAGAAATTCATATTTTTCTACTTCTTCGAAAAGTAGCCAAAAGCCAAAAGATCAAACTAAAATGTCTAATTACAACCAAAATTACAAAGAGATGTATTAGGATCGGAGTCATATTATAATAAAGAACATAACTAGGTAAAATCTAAAAAGAAAGTAAAACACAAATCACTACTAAGTAACTGTTTTAATTAAAAAAGTCCCATTCATTTCCGTGTGATTTCTCAATAAATTATTTCTATTAACTTCATTGTGTTTCTCAAACTATTAAATTAATCCCTATAGTTATAGGAGATTATTTATTATATCCAAGGTAATAATAAGAATAGCGTGTTACAATGACATAAGCGTTAAATAATTATGATCTCCATATGAAAATCTGGTTTGTGGTTTGTGATTTTTTCTCACTTTTCCGTGTGGGATTACGTGAAACACGCGGAAAATGAACGCTTCGACTTAAACCTACAATACAGGTTTGGGAGACTTAGAAAATGAAAATTCTCGTTGCATGTAATAAAAAGCGTGAACATGAAAAGCCGTAGAACATGATCGTGCAACGTGCGGAATTAATTTAATTTATTAACTAAAATATACTGCTGAAATTTGTGAAATGTGGTTGAATCTAAAGAAAATGTACATGACTATATAAGAATATAAATAAATTCTGTTTCAAGACATGTTATTATGATAAAATTAAATAAAGTAAACAAATCGTGACATAGCATAGTCACCTTCGAACATTCTCCTTTATAATAAACAGTAAACAAGTTTTTTCATCTCTTCTCGTAAAGATACATGATTCTCTTTGTAGATGTAAGAACTACACTGTTTTCGTATCTCAATGTTGTCTTGAAGTATGAACGAAATTTTCGGTTATTCAATCCGGTTACGGGCAACTAGATGACTCGGAAGAAAATCAAAAGTACGGGAAAGACACAAAATTAAACAAAAGAAAATTACCATCTCAAGTAACCTTACATTATACAGATATTTTGAATGTTGTGCAATTGTCAAATCGGAACTAGAATAATTTTCTACCTGATTTTTGAGCAGAATGAGATGACAAGAGCAGTTCAAAGTACAAAGTACGTAATTCTGGAGTTACGGGTCTAGATCTATATGCAAGTATAATTAGTCTTATATAAGGTCACAAAAACAGCAAGAAAAAAAGTTTTGTTAATATTAAAATATTTTAAAAGATTATTTTAATAGATATCAGCTCTATAATTAGGCTCGTCCATAATTCATTAATACTTGTGTCCTTCTGAGGTATTTACATTCCTTCTAATGTGAACTATCCATTAACTAATCAGTAAGTAAATATTACATTCTTGCTCAAGCAGTGCTAGCAAACTACATAGAAAACAATGCGATTATTAACCTAATTAATCAATCTAAGCAATTTTCGACATAAGGAGCAGGCGCACAAAGCATGTGAGGAAAATGTACAGCAGTGATTTCAATTTGGTCATCATTCTAGTATGCACAAGATTGCAAAATTAAACAAACAAAAGTGTCTTACCTAAGATTTTAATAAGAAATCTTTCTCAGAGAATTACAGATTCCGTTCGAAGGTCATACCCAAATAATTTATTACTCCTGCAATTGCATTACGCTCTTATTCACTGCTCGTTTTGCTATCGTTTGCATTTGTTCACATCGGACGTTTGTTTTGCATGCTTAGCTCCGATATTACATAATGACCTGTGAACTACTGGTGTGCTATTAATGACAAATAAAAATGCCATTTTGCTTGATTTGCGCCGTTTGCTCATATTTTCGCATTCGTGCAGAGATTAACGTATGCAGAAGCAGAGAAGGTACCACCCACTGTTGATTTCTTCACGGAGATTTCAAGCGTCTAATGACGGCAGGAGAGTCGAGAAGTTGCAAGCTCAAGACGCGAAATTATATAGGCAGGTGAGCGTCGGCGTGCGACGACAGTGCTCGATTTGTGTGCGACGTGCGAGGAACAGACGATTAATAACAATCGCTGAAGAACAAGTTAAGAATAAATCACACTCAAGGATTCTTTCATAGTTTATTGGTTGAACAAATGTGATTTGTGTCTAGAGCCATTTATCATGGCAAGTTGTTACCAAGTAAGTGAAAGACAACAATATATTGATCACCTCTTTCAATTAATTTCCTTCCAATTCTTCTGTTCAGTAAAGAATTTCATCCACTTTTAAATCTTCAGTTATCAACAAATCACTTTTTAGTTGCATTTACTCACATTTGGTTGTCACTCAGGCGCATCACCTTGTCTTCAGATTTTTAACTTATAATTAAATGACTTTGATACAACTTGATACAACAAAATTCATATCATGTTTAATGTGTAATTCAAGACCTTTAACAGTTGCACCAACCAGCTGAAAATAAGGTAACTCAGTAAAAAGTCACCACTGACACAGTTAACAACAGTGTTAAACACAATAAGTACTCATCACATTTGGAAGAAATTTCAAGAGTATGAGGACGTATCAAGTGCACAACCGACGCAAATAGCTTTCATACGTATTTAACCCAAATAATCGTCACGAGGATGAAAGTTTGATCTGATCTTTTGCTCTTCTGACAAACTTGCGAAACGGTAGCGTTCACGAGTTGCACGATTAGACGGTACTTAGCTGTTCATCCGCTTTTAATTAACTCCGGATTTTCACTTTCGTGTATAAATTTCAAACAAGTCAGTTTCAGATTTTATGCAAATTGTCCTAAATCGTTATTAATCAATAGTTTTAGAACAGATTTCTTTTGGATTTTAGTTTAATCCAAGTTTTAATTAATAGGAAATTATATTGTGGTATTTTACTACAACTTCTTTTTAATGCTTAACGCATTAATTTTTTGATTTCTTTGGGACTTTTTGTACTTCTTGTACTTATTATTGGTTCTTTATCTTGTTTCACAAGAAGTGAGAGTGTGGGCGTATTAAACAATTAAATAACACAACACTTACACCCGCTCAGAGGCTGCTATAAAGTTTAGGCTTGCTCAGATTGATTTCCAGCTAGCTCGAACTGCATCATTTTTAATTTCGAAGACATTCTAGTATCGAGTTATGGCACATTAATGATACCTTAGACTTCCTTTCTGGGTGGCTGATACGTACAGCGATAAGACTTTCTAATCGTCGCCAGTTTTAATAACTTACTAAAAATTAAAATTTTCTATGCGAAACAGAAGTAACTTACTGGTATTTTTGTCATGAAAACTGAATTTCACTTACGTCCTAGTCTTGTAGTTTCCTGCTTTGTTCTCATGGCTTCTGTCACAAATTATTATCTTATAGTTATATACATTTTATTTAGTTTGCTTTACGGTCACTCTTGCTGCGTTTCTCTAGTTTTCTACATTGTTGAGCCTTTATATTATTAGAGAATTGTATCATCAGTGGAAGTTGCAACGCAAGAAACTACAATCTAGATCTTGCAAGTTGTTTGGTGGAAATGGACGAGTTGTCCAGTTGAAACAATTAGTACTTTTTATGAAAAGCAAAAATGACATTCGTGTTGCGACGCACTGAACATCCACCTCGTTTTTCAATTCAACAGTGTTTTTCAAAGCAAACATTCTGGTGCGTTATAACTACTTGAAATTTTTCAACGCGTGTACTAATTAATTTAGCTCAACTCAACTTGAATCGTTATTGTCTGTGTTCGATTTACCATGAGGTTCTGTCACATTGCAACTAATTTAGAGCTGGCTATTTTTTAATTACAGATTGCATTGCTTTTCTTCCTGTTCTTTGCGCATGGCGACGCATCTATCGCAACCAATAGTAGTCTGACCAAACGAGATGCCGATTTGGATGCAGCGGAAGCAAACGGCAAACTTGAGATAATTAAACAAATCAAGAAAGTCAACGATGATGGGTCGTACACAATTGGCTATGAAGCAGACGATGGATCATTCAAGATAGAAAGTCGCGATGTGCTTGGTAACATCAAAGGAACCTACGGGTACATTGATGACAACGGAGATATTAAAAGGGTTTCTTACAGTAGTAGTAATGTTACTGAAGGTATCACCTCTACTAGTGAACCGATTTCCGTTGTACAGAGAATTCCATCGAAGCTTAATGTCAGCAGGACAGCACCAACAACAAGGAGACCTCTTTATGCTAGTACTGCTGGTACTCCTACTAGTACAAGCAGTGCTGTTCAATCCATACCAAGAAGGAGGATTACCGTAACTACAACTACGACTGTTCCAACTATAACTGATAAGTATAATCAGTTCATAAAGGATGCTCTAGCTGCTTCCAAGATGAATGCAGTAACTTCGACTCCTACAACCATTTTGTATGAGAATTCTACACCGGCGAGGCTACTAGCCCAAAGTAAACCACTAGTTCGTGGAATGCAAGGCACCCAGAAAGCTACCGCATCTGAAGGACAACTTCTCAGACCTGAAGTTTTGCTCAAACCAACTGATATGCCTTTGTATCGACGGCTTCCAATCAAGACAACTCTTCTAGATGAGGATACCAAACCTGTGACTGAAGAAGTTGAAGTAGAACAGAGTAACGTTCTTAGAAGGCAATTGCCACGTGATGAAAAAACTTTTGATGCAAGACAACACGTTCTTAATGTTCAACAAAGTGCAGGAGATGATACAATTGACGTTTATAGTTCTTCTATAACAACAGGATCACCAAGACCATTGTTTACAACGTTGAGACCTAGAATAGGTACAACAACTGTCAACCCACTTCTCCAGAGAGCAACTCCTTCTATTAGGTATCCAACCTATCAGAGACCTCCTATTACAAGAGCTTCTCATACACCAGCACCTACTTCCGAGTATCCACAGGAATCCTCAACTGAACCAAGTGTTACGATTACGCCGGTACCAGTTGTACAAATCCCAGCTAATGCAAGTCCTCCTCCATCTAATCCTGATGAACCTATTAGACAACAGTACGTAGAACTTCAACATCCTTATCATCGTGGAGCTATTTTGGTTCCTGTTAGTCACATTCCAAGAAGGTCTATGCCAGATGATCATGTGCAGTATCAACAGATTCCAGATGATCGTAATGTGCAAGAACCAGTGTATCAATACCATCGTGTGCCTAAATTCAGACCAATTCCTGTTCAAGTTGATGAAAATGGTTTTATCAGAGAATACTCTACACCTAATCCCTATTCAGTGCAACGGCCTGTTCACCTATCTCCGATTCATATGCATGACCCCAGACAACCTTACATCAGCCAAAATGACATTATCAATGAAGTTGACTCAATTAAACCACCAGTATCTACCCGAGACTTCCAGAGACTCCTCGAGCAGTTAATTCTGAGGCAAAGTCGCCTGGAAAAAATCAGTGCGTTGACCAATTCACATTTATTTAGACAAAGACAGCAGTATCAAGACGTGTACCAAACACCTCAACACCCGCATTCACAAGTACAGTTCGTCTCACGTGCTCAAACAGCACAACCACAACAGCAACATCCAGTGATAGTTCGACCTGCTCCTCAAACTGTAGATAAGAATCCTTATAATCAATACGCGCCTGTAACATTCACTCAATCACCAGCTCCGCCTGGTACCCAGCCAAACTACCATCCTACGAAACGAATGGTGCGGCCTGCACCTGCGCACGTCCATCAAGCTCAACATCTCCAGCAGGAGCAGGCGGCAGATGAGTATCTCCCAGCACCAGTGCGGGAGATGTTGTTGCTGCGGATGCTCCAATTAGCCATTAATCCATCGCTGCCATTAGAAGCGACGGATAACATTGAATCGGAGACTACACCATTACCGCAGAAGAATCACTTGAAGAACGCTGTGCGGAATGTGGAGATCTTAGGAGAGGATGATGATAAACGACCTAGTAGAACAAAGAGATATAAACAGATTGAGTTTGATTACTATGATTAAAATTATCACCAACTACTAAACAACATGGATGTAAAATTAGGGTTTATTTGCCAAAGAGCGTTATTTTTTTATTAACAGAATGTATTATTAATGTATATATTATTTATAATTCTCTAATGCAGGAATCTTAAAGATCATTTGATGCATTTCCAAAGATTATTACTATATAATAAATTTACACTGTTTTTATTGGGTTTGTTTATATTGAATGGAATAAATAATATGAATTGCTACAGCTGGGTATTGAATAAGCGGATCAATATTGTGCAATTCGCGTTATGAATTGCGCATTCAAATAATTTATATTACGAGCACACTGTGCGAATAAATTTAGTTTATTCACTTATTAAAATTTATAACAGTGTTAACCGTGGTAACTACCGGGAATTTTGCTTGTCTTCGCCTCATCTTTCTTCGTTTAGTCGCGGCGGCTTGTTTGCTTTTCACCACACTTTCGCTCTTGTTGCGTCTTTGTTTCTTTGTCTGAAGCTTGCATCAATTGCAGGCGCGAGAAATGAATGCAAAAACAATGCGGTGAGACAATCGTTGAGGTGATTTGCGTGCAGTCATAACTAACAAAAGCCTGGACAAAAAAGGAGTATGTAATAAGCAGTAAAAACGAATAATAAATATTCATTAATCCAACGAGATAGCGAGGTCTTTATTTTTCAGAAGTGTTATTTATAGTTACGACAGAAAGAAGTGATATTATGCAAAATGTAATTGAACTTAAATGTTTTATAGTAAAGCTAATCTGTTTGAGATGCATTTTCTACTTTTGTTTGATATGAGTACAGACAATTTAAAAACAGAATCTTCTCACTTTAGATGATCCATTTACGTAATAGATTCACATGAAATAAGTGTTCAAAACTTGCAAGTTGGAGGAAAACAATTATTGGAAATACACTGCTGCAAATATGGTTAAAATATCCTTAACAACTATGTATCAACAAATATAATTTATTGATCCACCCACATTTCATAGTCTCAAAACATTTGTACGTTTATACGCATCGCACAAAATTTATTCCAATACAGATTCCAATCTCGACGCTTCTTCCACGATTTCTTTCTCCACTTCAAAGTCACACTCAGCATTCCACTCTTGTATACTGCCGCTCCCAATGGCCATGAAAACCGTTGCGGTTGTGAGCAGCACAGCCGAGGATACGCCAAATACAAGTCGCCACCATCCAGCGAACTGAAATTTGAATGCATAATGCATAGTTGGAATTAATGTGTTATAGTCCCGATCGAACTTACTGAGCCGTGAAGTCCCTCCGAAACTACGTAGTTGGCGGCTAATAGTCCAGCTGCGCCTACTGTTTGACACAGGCCGAAAACTGTTCCTGGAATTTACGATTGATTAATGTTAGATTAGTTTGGTTGTTCAATTGGGTATATAAATAATTTCATAAACTAGTGAAATTAATATGAAATGTTGAAAATATATCGAATTCTTTCAAGATGACGAGAAATATGGAGGGTAATGTGAAGAATATATGATTAGTTTGTTAACAATGCATCCACCTGCAAAATTAGGTGCTATGTCGGCTGCGCTTGCAAAAGCACCAGCTGGTGTTGCTCCTGTTAAGGCTAAGGAAGCGGTGTACAAGGCAGCAGGTGCTGCTGGATCACAACCAGTGTAACCCAAGACAAACATAAGGGCAGCTGGGAGAAAATGTGCTGAAATTAAATATTTTAAAAGTTGTTCCTTTCAATGTTGTATTAATTTTCTACAAATGTAGACGAATAATTTCCTCGCTGTTGTCGTAGAGACAATTCCAGACTCTCTGACATGATCCACCACAATTCCAAATGTAAGGGCAGCAAAAAAGTGTCCAATATGTGGTAAGGAGTTCAATACATCTTCCTACAATATCTCCAATTAGTTGTACCCAGATGTATGAATATAAAATACTTGCGTAGGCAATAGAAAACCCATAAACCAACTTGAGATACTTGGTAACTCCCAACATTAGAGTGGCATCTGCCCATTGACTGCCAATCACAGCAATCCCACAAGCCCATGCTGGCTTCGAAAGAAGCAACTGTCTCCAAGGCAATAAGCGATGTTCCTATTACAAAATAAATGTTGGTTCAAACACTTGTAAGATTAAGTAAATAATTACATCTCGAATCGGTCTGTTTGGATTGAGTGTGCCCTCAACAAACTTCCACCAGAGTAAATACCACACAATGACAATGAGTGTGATGATATAGCTCAGCCAATCTCGGCCCAACTGGCGGACTAGCGGAGTTCCTATAAGTCCAGCAACGGCATAACCTAAATTAACAGCTAGAAAAGCAGCAAAAAAATCTTAATACGAAACTAATTAGGAAATAATCTGTAGGACCTGTGTAAGTTGATACAAATCCACTTAGGTGCTTTGGTTTGAACCAAGTTACTGCTATCATATGAGCAGCTGGCCACATGGCACCCTAGAATTTATCATCCTTTAATATAATCCCTTAAATTGTAGGCTGAACTTGAAGAGTATTAAGATTATACCATGAAAACTCCTTGTATAATCCTAATTGCCACATGATACGACGTTAACCATGCCGCAGGTACAAGCAGCGCGCTCACACCCGCCCCCAAAACGCCAGCTCCAAAAAGTCGCTCAGCTCCCACACGCGCAGCGATCCTGCTGGCAGCCAAGGGTGATATAAGTGTGCCCCACATGTATGCCTCCCTCAGAACGGATTCAGTTCGATCCGTTCTTGTCATGGGAATCTACAAGCACCAAATTCATTCACTACCTTGCAATTGATCCAATAAATCATGAATTCATGTCACCTCAATATGAGGAATGGTCCTTACTACATGAACAGTGTTCTTCTGCTCATTGGAAACGGGAGGTTGGCAATATCTGGTTATGTAACTGGTGTTCTCCACATACTCGGCGAATTCTGCGCTGGAATATGGTGATGTGCTGTTGGCACGAAGTGTGACAGATGCGGATTGTTCAATTACACCAGCCAAGACAAAGCCGGTTATTGAGAAGAACAGTAGCAATTGACGGTTTCCTATTTTATCTGAAAAATTTTATTCAGGTATGTCTGTTTCAATGGTATGTTGCCGATAAATTGTTACCATTTACAGCTTTTGCCGCTTTTTGTAACTGCACAGAACTTCTTTTCAATGTAGCCAGCGGCATGATTTCCGAGCCGTCTAGGTCTACCAATTCAATACTGAAATGCTAGAGTTCTTATTCAGGGAGTATGTTGATGCAGAGAGAAACAAGTTGATTGATAAATTGCTTTTGCGCGCAGTGGGCAACAAGTGGGCGCTAAGTGATGATAATTTCATCGTTCAACTTATTACAAATTATAATCGTAGTCTGGTTTGCTGTACTCTTGTAATGAAACATATGAAAAAACTTACTTCTGTGCTCATGGTGGTTTGGATCTTTTAAGAAGAAAATTTGTGTTTTGCTGTTTCAATTCAAATTCATTGCTGCAAGAAATAATGTAAAATAAGTAGGCTTTAGTTTAGAAATTAATTGTTAGATGTCTCTTCAGGTACTTCAGTCAAAGAGTTAAAGTCTACTTAGTTCAGCTCTAGTTCAGCGCGTTCAACGGCTTTAGCAGCTGTTTGAAGTTGGTTCTTTTTTTCCACTCAAGCGGACCCAAAGCACGTTCCTTGTCATTTACATTCCTCCATCGCAATACCCATCTGCCTTTTCAGTCAGCATGCACTCAACATGCTTTGTAGACTCACTTAGATCAAGCTGTTCACACGGTCATAGTGGTTTACCACCCAACAAGTAATGCCGGACTATATTGTGCCGTACCTAGCCAATTCGACGATTCATCTGTAGCCATCAGAATGTGACTTAAGTGACTTCAATGCAGTGAGTTCCGGGAAGCAGCGTGAAATGTCGGTGCTGGTGTTGTAAATGTGCATGTGCAACTGGAAGCGCATCCAGTAGCATCATCGAGGTCTTGCGATGCATTTGTTTGCGATAAGACAGTGAACAATAAACAAGAAGGGAGTGATTAATGCGTTGGATGATTTATGGATGGTAGATGGACGCCAGGAGAACAATGTGAGTTTACTTTAATGCTTTATGAACATATCAAATGTTTTTTTAGTGACGAAAACTATGAACACAATTCAATTAGGTTTTTATTGCTTAGTCAATGATATATTATGAATAGCATAGAGAGTAGCACTTACTTTCTTGTTGTAAGTTGTTTGTAAACAGACCTAACCTTCAACTATATCTTCGATATCTTAACATTGAAAAAACGTTCTTCACCTTAACTATATAGGAAATCTCTCTTCGAACTAAAATCTACGTTGTACAAAATAGTCTAGTATTGACTCGAGTACTTATATCACGGGGTATATACTGGTTAAGAGCAAAGTTGTTGTGGTTTAAGTTGGCACCTTGTTGACATTCACATTGTTTTAATCTATTTACATATCATTTACGTGTGAGTGAATTGTTAAATATAATGATGACTTAATCTGATTTTATCTCCATGCAAATATTATGCATATAAAGCAATTTTATTGACATGAATAAGTAATTTGCATTTCTAGCGATCACCATACTATTTTTTTATTTTTCATAAGGTTATTAGATTATTCTACATATGGTTTGATTTTAATCCAATTTGTTAAGCAACAGTTATTTTTAAGTAGGTTATCTATAAACTAGTTTTTTTATTCATAAGACTCTCAGTTTGGAAATAGGTGACTTCCAATCAGTATAACCGGAAGTAGTTGCAATTGTTCATGTCCATTTAAATTGCGCCATATGTCGCCAATCTTTCAAAATATCAAAAAACGTTTTCCGCTGACAAACATTGACCCTACGCGTTATTTCCACCTCAACTCCAGCGCTCTGGGGGTGCAAACTGTTCAAATATGCCAGCGACGTATATCGATTCGCTTGGAATTCATCGCGCAGATATTCTCTGAAACGATTCTGAAAATAGGCGTCGATCATCTGCCAGACCGCGACCGAGTAATAACACATCACGGTTATGAACAAGCCGCCTTTAAATATGCCCCACATTGTTATTAATAAAAGTCAAATCAAACTACTCAGCTCGTTAAATTATTCCAAGTTGAGTGGCGTATATCCTCCGCCATTGGTGAAATATTCGTATATCATGAGCAGAGTCTGTTTCATATTGGGCCAAGCCATCACCCCGAAGACGGCCAGGCTATTGATGACGACGAAGAGTTTCATTGAATTGAAGCTACCATTTTTCAGCCATCCGGAAAAGTTTCTTTCTTCTTCGCCGCGATTGTCCTCACGTGCAGTTTCAACGCCAGACTTTGGCTTGAGTCGCTTTTCTTGTTTCTGTTTTTTCATGGCAACCACATGGACTGCAAATAGGATGACAAAAATTGATATATTGGACAATGCTGCTTTAATATGATTTATATTGTCATGTGTCGCAAAACCGCGCAGTTTATATCTACATTCAATTCTGGTAAACCTATATCGGTTTCAATGCTGTGGATTTCTGTTTTTTCTTTTTGGCTCGTAAACGATACATTTTGATTCGTTGATTGGTATTGGGTGTGCAGCTTGTATTCGCTTTCGCGTTACACGACCGATTCAATCCGGCGGATAAAAGTACGAGCAATTAAAATCAATTATGCCGCGAGCAGCGGGCATTTATACGGCATTACAGATCGTTGCACAAATGCGCACTTGGCACAAAGTGCAAACTTTCTACTAGAGATTCTTGCTGGAGACGGCAGCGGGCACAAAAGTTTCAAACGGCGGCGGTGAATCGATCCGCCGCCTTGTACGCCTGGTGCTTTTGAGGCTCCGACCGCGTTGATTAATTAGTCCAACGCATTGAATTATCCTCATTAATCACGTTCAACTTGCTAACTGTACACTCTGTTATGTTATGCACTCATTATGTGCTTCACGCGTAGCATAATCAGGTCGCATGATACAAATTGGTTTATTGTGTTTGAGAGAAGGAGAGACGAACATTTTCAATGGTTAATTTGAAATTACAACAAAGAGGGCAAATACGCAACTGGTAATATGGGCGCACTGGGAATTTTTCCTGAAGATAAAAATGTTTAATTTCAATAAAGCTAATTAAAAGTAACCGTTTTGCCGGCGTTTGCCCGAACAGGGACACTGGGCTTTGTCCGGAATTATCATCTGGTTGCGAGGTGACGAAGAGTGTGGGCGGATGCTGTTGAATTCCAACATCGGTTTGTGAGCAGCCAATTGTTATGCGTTATTTCGTCCTGCTTTGCAGGAACACTTTGCATGCCGAATGGATGAGGACGTAATGAATAGGTCGTGGAATAATTAAAACACCCACAGCAACCCATACCCTATCTAATATTTTTGAAACGATTAATTGTCTATTGAAAACTAGCTAAACATAAATTTACAACATATACAGTTGGATACTATTTAGGAAATGTGGTCACATTTCTGGAAACTTATATTTCAATGTCCTACAATTGTGCTGCTTCATCGGACGAATAGGCGTGGACTTGGTTGTTATTTAATGTTTATTATTGTTCACGCAGCTTCCAGCTTTCTGGAATTTCCACCAGTTTCCAGGAAAACGGTGATTGGATCCGCGGTTGCGTGTGAATGTATTATTCACACATTGAAATAATTTTACAGCTAACGTAGCCAAAATTTTCCTCAAAGTAAAGATTTTATTCGAAAATTTATTATAAAGGCCAGGACACAAGCGCCTACCATGATGTTGACTGAGATAATCTGATTAAATGACGTGTGTTCCGTCATATTGAATCAAATCTAGCTTATGCGTTCAACTGGCTTTCGTATATTTTACCCGTTTTAAAATGAATATTAAATATCTAACAACCTAACTGCTCGTCCATACTAAATTAATTTATTAAAAATATTGTAATATAATGAATAATGGACGTAAGTAAAGTAAACTTACAAAAACAATATTGAATCCTCTTTGATGTTGTTCTACGTCGTTGTTTGGTCACAGTCTCATTGCTGGCTAGCACAGTACTGCCAAAGACCGCCGCAGGCTTCTGTAGACGTCCTGTTTGAGCTGTAGCCCCGGCTTTGTGTAGGGAATCCTTACGATAGTTATGATATATGACGCGTACCCGCGATGACTACACAATAAACATATACAGAGCCAAATATCTCTGCAGCGTGCACTAAGATTGGCTCTGGAGATTTTCCTCCTCGTGTGCGCCATGTGCAAGAAAATAGGCCAGTGTTGGGAAAACATAGATTTGCAAAAGAAAACAACGATAGACCTGTTTAATATTAGTGGAAACCTATGAAATCCTTGCTTTTATTAACTTACAGCCGTAATTAAATTGAAGCGCTGGTGCACTGAAAGTAAAATATGACGCTCGGGCCTCACTGATTACATAAAACCAATTTGCATAATATGGTTAATGCTGCTTCTGTCGTGCAGTAGGGTCATTTCAAGTTAGGATAGCTAGAGGTTTTGTGGATGGTACGACGGCAGGAATATTTAAATATGATAAATATATTTACCGTAGTAGTGTAAAAATAAAAACTCGGATATATCTGAATCTTGGTGTATTTTTTAGTAGGCTACTTGGTAAGTAGAAATTAACTACAATCCTACTATTTTTAAAATGCAATCCATTTTGTTATGTTTACTCTATAAAACAAGGAAGTTTAAAAGTTGTGCTTTTACTGAGCACTATTTTTTCTCCTGGGAATTTCATCGAAAGAGGAAGTTAATTATTTTAAATGTTTTTTTGTGTGATGGTATTGCTGTCTATTGCTGTCTAATTTCATTCGCCTTTAAAGAATTGTCCAACAGAGTAGTTGCCATCTAAAAATGTTAAAAAACATCAAGCAGATTATTCATACATGGTAGTTAGTAATCTGATATTTCAATGACAGTCGTTCCTGTTGATTTAACTGCTTCAAATTGAAGAACGGATATCCTAGTTATTGACAGCCTAATGATGAACGTTATGATTACCTTGGTTTGTGCCTTGTAATGTGCTTAGAATTTGATTAATTTCTAAAAAGTTGACATTGTGAATGCGAACGTACTGGAATTGATTGAGTTGTAAGTTAAGGTGATTTTCCAAGTTGAAGCCGTAGTTGTGTCCTTCAAGCGCTATAATTTCTGGTGTCTATTACAGCGAGGAAATGAGTAAGTTTGTAATGAATATGAATTGTGTTGTATATTTCTTGATATATGCGCAGTAAACTTAATCAAACTTTTGTGGAAACTGACATAATTCAGTGCAAAATATATATCTTTGCATTATTTCAGTCTCTTACAATTCCAAGAATTACTTGCCAACTTGTTTTATTTTTCTAGGAAATTATTACACACAAGCGTTGTAGAGTAATTTATTTAACAAAATGAATTTTTCTTACTTTATCACTCATTGTGCGGTATAAATTCCCAGCCAATACGAAACCTAATTGTATTAGCAGGTATCTAAGTGGAGTAATTTGAAATCGAAGTGTAGGGGTGCAAAGTGGAAATCGATGTCGAATCATTGAACTTGCTTACACATTTCTCGCGACAATTCAACGCGTTTCAAGGATGCTACCATTGTTTTGAGAGTGCTTCACGACATCCAGGATAATTTGAGCTTCGCCATCACATAAAAATAGACAATTAAGTTACTCCAATACGTTTAATGTTGAATAGTGGTATTTTGCTGGGATCTGTTGTAATTATATTTCTGCGGAGTAAATTGTGATGTCTATTACGTTAGTCAAAAGCGACAAATGGCAATTTCATTAAATCACCTTCGCGTTAATTGCGTTAGGAGTTTGCGCATCGCGATGTCGGCGGTACTTCTTCGTCCTAAGCGGAAGGTGACGAAAACGGAAGGCAATAACGCTTCAGATGCGATTTTCCTGATGTCGTTATTTCACTAGAAGATCTTTGCAGTACTATTATTATTATTAGTGCTTAGTGGAGCTGTAAATGGGTACAATGAAAATAAATTGATTTCGACTTAGATTCAAATGGATAAAATGGAGATGATTTATCATGCTGGAAGTGATGGAGAAATATGATGTGATTTTTGGCTCTTTTATCTGTAATCGAAGAGCCTTTTGTTTTTCATTGTTTTCTAGACAATCTGCTGATTTATATATTTGGTTTTTAAAATAAAGGTACACTTTGTTTGCTTTTAATAGCATGGCACGCAAATCACTTCTTGTCTACGTTTGCAACAATTTTGCAAGCAGTTTAATTCGACTGCGAAACAATTCATACATGTGTGGGCTGAAACAGATTATCCTTTTCAAAGGGTTCTGCTAATAAATTGAGCTTTTTGTTATACAAATTATATTAGTTTCTTCAAATCAGTAACATCAAAAGTTTATTGGAAGATTATTGTTTTGGGAATATAAAAATTAAAGGTGCTTGCAATTGAATTATGTGGACCATTAGTTGACGTTTACATAAATTTGTTAACATCTCACTGAGTGTATTTTCCCCGTTCTGCAGTAAATTGGTTTAGCATTTCACGCGAATGCAAGCATGAGCGTCGTTGGCATGCACCTGAAAACGCCAACCTCGGTCGGCCGCGGTTTATTCGAATTTCAATATCCGCTGAAACATGTCGGATATTGCAAGCATCCTAATTTCCACTCCACGCGCGATTGCCATCCAAAATGCGCACGCTTGCACCGGTAACTGGCAATTGCGAGTTTAGCTTTTTACGGAAAAAAATCAACGTGTATACTGACTTAAATTTAACTATCTTGCGCTCATAATTATACAGCTGTAAATAATAGAGATAGGATTTTTGGAAATTGGTATTAATGTTTAGTGGAAATATATCTACACATTCTTTCCATGTGTTTTGTCTTAAATTTCCTTAAATTATTGAGTTCTTGATGATTTATTTTGTTCACAATCTGTATATCTGTCGGTTTTGCAATTTTGGTCTATGATTACACGATTACTGCTGCTATTACAAGCAATTTAAAGGCATAACGCGGTTAGCATCTCGGTAACATTCGGTTTGCACGTGCCATCCTGGCGCATCCACCAAATGCCACCTGCCGATGCTTTCATCAATGACCTAAATAATGAAGCCCCAACAGTTCGAGTCATGCATCTTAAACACATAAATACAATGCGAAAACATCAATAGAGTTCAATTGTTGACGCTGCACATTTAATTTATGTGCCAACAAGCAGAAAATAATTATTGTCACCACGAACAAATTGCCGCATTAGTTAGCAGAGCATGACGCGTATTTTTCAGCTCAATAAGCACGCCAGAATAAATTGCGTAGAATTTATTATTAATTATTTTAATAAGAATTTATTATTAGTAATTGTAGCAATTGACGCACCAAATGCGGCGGAGGAGAATTACCAATAAGTTTGTCGATTTATCACTGCACGCGTTGTGGTTCGCCAGCGATCAATCAAAGCAGCTGATAAAAATTCTCTACTTACATTTTTGCTCAAACGCCGCCGCTAACGGCAGCAAATTGCTACAAACGAGGTTACTCTCTACACCACCCATAAACAACTTGCTTTGTTAGCAACTTGTTTTCGTTTTACAGCCATGCCTCGACTGGGAATATTCTATTTTCATTTGCCGGCAACGTGGATTAATGCCGGAGTTGTAGAAAGATTTAAGATGATTAGATTTACAAAGCGGAATTTATTTTTTATGGCGGAAGGAAAATTAATGGACTACTAGAGACAAGTTTTAATTTAATTTAGGGGTAAGAAACAGAATATTCCTTTGGGTTGATAAACTTTTAATTTAGTACAAAAGCCGAGGATTTTTTAAATTTCTTTATTTTATTATAATTATGATTTGTTCGATTTTTATCTCTTTCTACTATTTTCTCATTTTCTCATGTTGAGAAGTTAAAAGAAATTGAGAATTATATCAAGAACGACTTATTAACTGGTTTGTTAAGTTTTATTCTGCTAAGAAATTGGAAAATTCGACAAAGCAACAATTTCTTGAAAATAATTTTGTAGAATTTTACAGTGTAATATACTTAAAATTGATTAAAATTCACCCTGTTCTTCTATGAAATCGATAAATAGTTCCGGATAAAAGCTTCTCATTGCGATATTCAGCAAGGAAAACAAAAGCTTGCGAACAATATACGCCGAGATAGAGATATAAAATATATATACATACATATATAGAGCGTACAAGAAGAATAGGATGAGAAATTACGAAAAATGCCAACGATATCGAGGCTATAAAAGAGAGTAAAATGTCGAAGTATGGGAGATTCCATCAGAGAGTGAAAAACTGTTGGATTACATAAACGTGAAGTCTTTCTAAAATGAGACAAAATGGGAGAGCCTAGAAGGTAGAAAAATGGCGTGCTCTCACAACTTAAAGAACCATTTATGCCAGATATAAAATATTAACAGTGGTCGTTGAAATGAATGAAAATACCAAAGAACAAGAAATAAACGGAAAGTTTAGTTGTTATTTTTTATGCCAAATTGGTTATTTTATATTGCTATGTTTGCACTTTTTTGCATAACTACTTGAGTTATAGAAATGAAAAATAGCGCGGAGGAATATCTTTGTTCGTTTTGGCAAACAAAATACGATATTACCGAGTTCCCACATTATTTGTTCTGGATATTGTGGAATTTACAGTTTCAGCAAATTAATGTTTATGCACTACGTTTATTTCGGTTTTAGTCAAATAAAACTCCAAATAAATATTGCACATTTAACAATTAACAATCCAGTATTATTACATCCTATAATTGTGAACAAATATACAGATTCATTTTAATAAAGCTTCATACGAAATACACTAATAGAGCAAGGTAATGTGTAAACGTTTCCAATTATATGTTTATATAAATCATATTTTGTTAGTATGGTAGGAACAGTTTTAAATTCAATTTTTTGCCAGCGGAAGTTGTACTTGGGTGAAAAACAAGTGGAATTTCGGACGTCACTACAATCACTCTGTTCATGCGTTCAGCTAATTGCATTTTTGAATTTAACATTCCGGAAACCGAATATAATGGTACGCTGTATGAGAGAAATTTAATAAAATTGTAATTGCCAGCAAAGTTTTTTCGGATTTTTCTAGCACTAAAAATTCAATACTATGTCTTTTTTGATTTACATCTATTTCGAAACAAATTCTAACAATCTTTAAGCTCATTGATCAATTCTTGAAGATGCTTGGATTGAATTATATATTTCTGAGTTGTAATCGATAAATTTCAACGATGTGCAGACTTCTTGGAACTGTTAGGAAATTTTTCAGATTCCAATTTTAATAAAATATGTTTTACTGATGCAATAAACTCAAGAATAATCATCTGGTAGACATACCAATCATCAAATATCTTTGATGTTTTATGAGCATTTGAGTACTTTTCATGATATACCATTTCGATTTGTTTAATGACATCGTTGAAAGACTGGTAGTCTTTGTTGTAAATTGAAAAGCTTACACTAATTAATAAGAATGAAAATATATTAATAAAAATTATATTCTTTATGTTGAAAAACTTTACTATAACACTTACTTTTTGTCTTTAGGTAAGAACGTTTTCGGCATGTTGCCTTCTTCAGTATTGGTTTACAATGCATTTACTATATGGAGTTGATTTGCATTGGTTTATATGGGACATGTGGTGTTGCTTGCTCGATCGGTGTTCTACTGCTATATGATTTCGTTGTGCTGCTTTGATTTGTATTGGTACTTATGTAGGTTATGTTGTTGGGCCAAATGGTATATTGAATCAGTGGCTCTAATGATATATGATGAACATGTGGATCTTCTGCCGGGGAGAGTAACTTGGAAAAGATGTTGCTTGCTCTGAGGTGGATTCTCGACTGTGCTCAAATTTCCAGGATTCGTAGCCATTAGACCTCGGTGTTTTGTGGCGCTGGCGATGCGAAGCTCGTGACTTATCGCGCAACTTCGCAGTTTTCGCGAACAGTATTATACTGAAGAAGGCAACATGCCGAAAACGTTCTTACCTAAAGGCAAAAAGTAAGTGTTAGAGTGCAGTTTTTCAACATAATGAATCTTAAACACTTCGTAACCACACTCAACAATATCCAAAAATTATATTATTATACATACATGGAATCTTTTCTATCCACCCAGAAGAATATGAATATCTAAAATATCTTCAGAAATAATCAACATGATTAATGTCTTCTATTTTTTCTCAATCAATGCTATATTATTTTCATGGCTCAAATTACTTCTACGTTATGTAACACTTCTTCTTATTGACGTCACAACATTTAAATTTATCTTTGTTAATTTATTGTTTTCTTGTAGGGCATTTATTGATTTTGATTCAAACTCTTCCTTGTCCTTTCTGACGTTTAAATCATGGCAAAGAGCTTCCGCGTAAATTTTTATTAATCATAATAAATATGATTTTTATTTATTTGTCAATTTATTGATTGTTTCTATTAATATCTCATACTTTTTAATTTTTATTCCTTGTCTGAATTATTGTCCAAATTGTTCAATGGTATAAAATTATATACATTTTGTTTATTGAACATTGGACTTTGTATATTGGGTTTATAGGAGTACTAAATATTATCAAATTGCGATAAGAAACAGAGACAATAGATTACTAGTTTTTAAGTGTTCATTTGCTAATGCTTAATTTAATTTTATCTGAACAACATTTTTATACTCATTAAATTTATATGGTTCTCTATCTTCATTTTCCAAACGTCTAGCTAAGACTTCGTTCGTATCCATCTGTGCACGTTTTCTATAGTTATCTTCAAGGAAAGCAACCTTATTTTTCTAGACGTTCGGCTAAAACTACATCTAACTGCAGTTGCATGTTCTTTTTGTTGTCTTTGATGTTGCTTGTTTATTTCATTTTTGATATAGAGTCAAACATTTAATTAAATTGGTTCTAGAACATTCAAAAGCACAATATACAATCATGAAGATATTTTAAATAGATTCAAGTGAAAATATTGAAAATATTTTTTGTTGGTAACTTTCTTGTTTAATTTGTTTATGCATTGTTGTAATAAGTTTGTTGGGTAATTTCTGTGCAGTTGAATAATCTACTTCAAATAGGATACGCCAACAATCTTGAAGGATCTCTTTGATTTGTTCTGCTCTCTTGTCATCATTGAGTTTGTGTTAGGACAATTATTTATGATGGTTGATGTGTTGTCTGTTGGTCTATAATTGTTGCATTGGAAGGAGAAGTAGTTGGTGTAATATGTTGATTTATGTTGGGAGCAATTACTTTATTTTCTGATTTGTCTGTTTTATTCTGCCCTTTTAATTGCTTAATTAAGTCTTATATTAAGACGGTTTGTTTACATTGCAGAAATAACTAATTTATATGTTGGCATTGCATTGAGTCAGAAATGATGTCTCATCAAGTAAAAAGTTATTGATTTGATGTTTAATATTTTACATCTAATATCATTTAATCATGCGACCAAATTTTGTTGCTTTTAATTTGCTTTTGTTTGAATTTATCTTTTATTGCTCAATTAATTTAAAAAGTTTCCTCAGCTGAAAAATTGCAAACTATTATTACTAACTTTTTTATTGCCTATTTCTTTTTCGGTATATTGTCTGTCCTAAGCATGTAATACGGGTTTTGACACTGATCATTCTATTATCTTCATTGTAATATCCTAATACACTGATTATATTATATCAATGTAAATGTATATTGAGAGAATTTTAATATGAAAATGGTCTGGAAATTAAAACAATATCAATAATAAATAATTAATGAATTGATAAACTTACATTAATCACGAAATGACACAGTAACAATTGGCATTGATAAATGAGGGAATTGATTTATTATTAGTTGTTATTGACTAGTATAGTTTCTATAGTACCATTTCCAGGAATAATAATGACATAAACTATGATCGGGTGTTCTTTAATTGAATTTTTCGTATAATTTCAGGATGTTTTATTACAAAGATAAATTAGATGTACAACGCGTTCAATTATGCTCTATTCTATCACGTAAATAGATGAATGATATATTTATTATGAGGTAATTCTTAGATTATGAAATAATCGTCTGGGTGTTTACTATTCCCGCTGTAGTTGTAATTTATTATCAAAGTACAGCATCAGCAGCCATGTTTCTGTTTATCGAAATTGCAGCAAGATAACGCGAGTCTATTGTTGTTTTGGTATGCAAATCTGACGGGGTGAATTGGTAATCATGTTTTTCATCGACAAATGTTAATAACTCATCAGATAGTAAATTCCAATTATTGCAGTTTGTCTCGCTTATTCATGTTTGCAAGGATAATCTATGAATGTTTTGGTTGTAGGATAATTTCAATTATTTGTTCCAATCAAACCGAAGGGTGCTGCGAATGCAGAAATTCAAATGCCTCCGAAAGTAAATAATTTATATGCCTCTATCTTTTCTATTTCCAAAAGAAAAGCTCAAATTTTCTTGACAAAAGCGGAGAAAAATGGAAATATCCTTTGAGTACATATTCCACACTCTTATGCCGTTGATGTAATGATAGAACTTTTTATTTACTGAGTTCTCACTAGACATTTTACGTCCTTTAATCTTTGGAATTTTTTATGAGTTTCTCAGAAAATTCGCATGTTTTCTACCTTGGCTTTTGTTTTCCTTCTAAACTACTTTCTATTTTCTAAATTCTGTTATTGAATTTCTTCTTTAAATGAAGAATTATATAGGTTTTCCACCTCTTGAATTTTGAATAGTCTACCATCTTCAGCATGAGTTGTTTTGCACCATTTTTCCGCCACACAAAAGCATCGACAAGAAGGAAGATATGTATATTATATAGATAAGGAATGTCCTTGCATTTCAGTGCTATCATTTGCAGAAGGCAGTAAACCACCTTGAAGTTGACTTGGCAGTATTTGCCATACGCGCACATGTATAGGGCTCAACTGAGAATAAACATTCCGAGGACGACTTGTATAGAAACTTTAGATTTATGAGCGACTTATTTAGATTTAATATGAGGTACAGATTGCTAGTCAAGAAGAAATACATTTTGTTGCTAAAAATAACTGCTTAAAGTGAGTTCTAAGAACGAAGTACTTAAATTATGGGTTGCTAAGAGATATAAATATTTATGAGTGACATGTATACGTGCAACAAGTTGAAGAACTTTGATTTACATTCCTTAACAAATTCCAATTACAAAACTTTTACTTTTTGATACAAGTGCCTTGTTGTTTAGGGGTAATCGGCTTTAAATTCACGAACTTTTCGCATCACAAACTTGGGACAACAACACTTCTCCATGCCAATAAAATTGCAAAGTTTAGGTTTTAAATAAAAAATAAGGGCATGTAAATAATACCTTATTGCTGCAAATAAGGAATCAAAACTACTAAGAGAGAGGAAATTCAGTATTACAAAACATTCCTGCTTCATCTAATAATATGAGTTCATAGAATTAAACTCAGGATATACTGTTACACCTTAATTTACAATTTATTGTAATTTTATTAATCTATTTGTATAAATTGCTTTCCATTTTACTAAATTTAATATGTCTAGTGCATTGTACAATTACATGCTGAAATGTTTATTTTCTGGAGTATATGTGACTTGCTCACACTGTTTCCAAGTGTTTTTCAGCCCCATAGGCCGGAAGAATGTCTAATGAGACTTAAAAATGAAGAAACAGCCCTCGGCGAAAAACTTTCATTATTCTCGGCTGGAGCTATGCCAAGGTCGTTGTTTATCCTTGCTGGCACGGCTTAAAACATCATTCTGGCAAGCGCCCCGGGTGAAAATTAAATTAACATTTTCTGCTATCATGCTCAACTTAATCATTGTAATGGTTTTTTCTTAGACATAAATATATTGGTGAAATGTTGTCTTCTTACTAGGAATTGGGTGAAGGGAAGTAATTGAGTTTGTAGGAGGCAAGTTTAGACGTCAGACCATAGGAAATCTAATAATCAAATTGATTACTATGTATTTAAGTCACTCCCAAATTGCATTAAAATCAATTAGTCGACTTGAATACATTTCATCGGCATATTGGATTGCATTCAATTAATACGACTGGAGTTGCTTAGTATTAAAGTGTAATTTAGTATCAAGGGTGTTCTTAAGCGTTGAAGATTTATATTGATTTATAGTTATAGTTTAATAATTTTTTTGTTGATTTTGTCATAATTATAATTTACACCCAGTACTAGTTTAGGTTCATTTTCTTCAATATATCTATAACATTGGTTAAAACTGGTACCCGACTTGAAGTGTTTTGTTTGATATTTTCTTATTTTCTTGGAAGGAATTAACTTTAGAAAAAAAAAGCAAAATAAATTTGAAATCATTGTTTGTTAAGAGTGAGTGTAAATGTCTACCAACTATTGACTGTCGATTTTTGAGAAAAGTTTTAGATTTAATGATCGATAGTTCAAAGTTGTGGCCTGTTTTCTTCTATGCTTGCCATTTTTGAGAAATTTAGTAAATTCCAAACCGAAAGCTTAAAGTAACTCCCAGGGTTGAACTAGACTTTACGGATAAGGATCCTCATGATATTAGGAATTAAACTGAAGAAGGTAACAAGATGTAATCTACAAGGAAAGTGCAATAATAAAACATAAATCTCCATAATTTTGAGTCTCAAATGTAAATTAATTAACTAAGTACCCTAAACAGGCATGCTAGTTAGTGCAATTAAATTCAAATTAAAAAATTTGCATAAAATTATGCATTAAATCAAAAATCAAAAAAAAAATTTAGGGACTTTCAGCTTCTTCGTGTCTGAAACATTTCAGGGATTGGAATTAATGCGAATTCTATCTTGTTAATTCCATTTACATTGCAATTTTTCTTATTTCATTTACTTCAGAAAAGAATTTTATGCTTTAGTTACAAGTAATAATTCTGGTTCTTGGAGATCAATGAACTTTTGTCTTTATATTGGTATGAGGGTGTCTTATTTGATTACATTGATTCTGTAGGAAAAATCTGGAACGTTGCATTGATTAATAATATTTATTTATGTTACCAAGGATGCGTTTAAAGTACAACTTTTTTTTAAAAATGATCATGTTTGTCAACTATTCTTTATTATTTTAGATAGTATTTAAATTTGCGCTAAGAAACAAAAAAATGAAAGATATATATACTCACATCAGGCCTGTGCGCTTTTGTTACCATTTCAACTTTTATCCTAAGTAGTATTTCCTATTCTTTTGAAATTTTCAAAAGATTATATTGGGGAAGATTGCCACTTATTTTGTGAAAAACTTCTGCTTTTGTCGGACATCCGGTTCTCTGAATCATTCGAAGAAAATAATTTTATGCTATTATTTATAGCAATTAATTAATTAAAAATTCAGTTATCTTACACCTCTAATAATAATATTTATTCTATTTCAGATTTTAACAATAAATTAAATTCTAATCTCGCTAAACCTTAGAAAATCAAACGAAAGTGAGTATTCAATTCAACTTTTTTGACACTATGTCTAGTTTTATGAAAGTTTGTAAACATTTATTTTCCAATTTATCGTAATTTTATTTTATCTATTTTCTAATTGTTTCTCGTTAACCCAAAGTAACTTCTATTCTTTATTCACTTTGTACTATTTTCTTTGCCTGCATGGATAAAATTTTTCTTCTATTACGCAAACATCTTTAGAGTATTTTCCTCTCAATGCAATGTATGCTAAAACGATAAATCATATTAATATTCACAAATGCGGGCTGCTCTTTGAAAGTTGAACGCTCTATGAATCTCGAAACTTATTTAAATGTTTGATGAACAAATACAGCATGTGATTTTATAAAAGGCTTCAATAATTGGTTTAAAATTTATTTTGAATAAAAATTAAGTGCTTAGCTTTGTAGCTCAGTCTGTAACGTAGACACGCGTTTGAGTTTTTCTGGGTGTGTATCCAAAAATAAATTGTTGCAGAATATAGTTTTGATAACTGCTAAAAACCTTTATAGTTGATTTAGCTAGTGTGTTGAAGCAGAGGACGAATAGCATTCTATACTAACATGGGTAACAATACGCACTGTGATAAATTTCTATGAAATATTAAACTTTTGTCTTAAGTGGTAGGTATTTAAGTGTTATTAGGAATTATGTTATATTAATTAATTTGATTTCTGTGACAACTTAAAAAGGAAGCAAAGCTAATACTGCCAGTGTATGTATTCATAATTACTAATTAAAAACCGCATAACAAATTAAAGATTACACAACTTGCGCGTTGGTTGAAAGTTACTGGCGATTGGTTCTGCTTGCCGCCCACGGGAAACACTCGCTTCGAGCGACGCACGGTTGCAGGATGCTGGCTATAGAGCTTTCTCAATCGGTGGCGGCCTGCCAGCGTTCAGTCTGCGCCCGGCTCCTCCACACGACGCGCGAATGCTCTTCGGTTTCACACGGATTTAAAACGATTACGTGAATGTACTCACTCTCTTTAAAATTATCAGATTTTATTGAAACTGACGAATTAATTTATATTACATTACAGTTATAGTCAGAAAGTGTGCAATATTAGTTGAATTTTGGTTTTTGGATTGTTATTAAGTTTTGTAAACATTGAGTACGTGTCCTTTGGGTGCATTGCGGCGATGGAAATATTTAAATAGTAGCAGATTGAAATTTGAGGTTGGCTGGTGGAATTATGGTGTGGGTATTATACGCGAATATTCCAAGTTATCTCGGGAAGGAAACGAGAGCGTTGTGCTCAATTACGTTAATATTTGCACTAGCATCAAACGTATGATGCTGGAGAATATTTCCTCGTAGATTTGTTTTGATACCTTATTCGATGATGAAATGTTGGGATTTAAACAGAGTGATAATTCAACTGACATAAATTGCAAATATTAGGTATTTGTTATTGATGAGAGTTTTTGAGTGCAAATTAAAACTGGAAATAATTTCCATTAAACAAGTTTTGTTAATTTAGAATGAAGAAGGTTTTTACGCTTGGATAATTCCGGCATTAAAGAAATTTAAATACTTACAGTGTTTGTATGCATAACTTGCATACAAATTTCTTGACTTTAAGTTTTAACATGTTCGCGTAAAATAAGTTTTTGAAATTTTACTTACCTTTGCGCGAGTCGTGAGTCGATTTACATTTTCACAAGATAAGAACTAAAAACAGTTATGCAGAGCGTGCGATTTTTGCCAACGATTTTTGTCCTCCTTGCACATTATTCTCACTTGGTGAAAATTGCCAGTTATACTTGTTTACGGTTATGTGTACGACATTTCGGTGCGATATTTTTTGCGGAATTTATGGGTTTTTAACGAGAAATTCATTTTTCACAATCATACTACCGGTGTTTCATTTATAGCTTGTTGGTATAAGCAGTAAGATGCTGAGACTTTATTATCAACATGACATGTTTCTTATATCTCTTGTGACAGGTAATAACAATGAAAATTATTTTAATTAGATATTAACATTGAGATGATTGTTTGTGAATTGTGGTGGCAGCGCCGGACCGCAGGTGTTTGTGAGCGCTCCGACATGAATCGGATAATGTTTAGAACTTCTTCTATTTAGTTACAAAAAGGAACTGCGGTTGAGATGGCAAGCACAAAACAGGGGAGAAAAACACGCGAAAAATACATTCCATGGGAAGGTGTGAGATATATTAATGTTAATTTTAATTTTTTAATAAAGCACCTAAAGGACACCATCTCACAAAGCAATCTATAGGCCGTACGTATAAAGTCGTTAACTAATTGATTTTAACTTGAAAAGTACTGACAACAACCTTAAACTCGATTACATCTCGAGTGTATTTGCAAGTAACTTCAGTGTGTTGTGATGGTACGCGCGGGTGTTGGGCGCCCACAGACGACGCTGTGATGCGATTGATGACGTGGAACTCACTTATCATGTTTGACATCGTTTTTATCTTTTTCCTTTTCCTCATCGGCGTCACCTGCCTGATGTACTACCTGCCCGGGAGGCGGTACTCTGATATCAGTGACGATCGTCCTCTACAGTGTTATGTCACAGCGTCGACATCAACTGGTGTGCAGGAATCACCAATTGATCATGTCTAATTACAGTAAGTCATTAGAATACTCAATATTTTCCATTGTTGCATCTTGCATTGAAACGTGTAACTTCCTAGTTGTCAGAGTAAATATTTATTGACAGCCTTTTCCAGAAAGACTTAAATAAAGATGATTTTTTTTTTTAAACTCCACTCTGTTATACGGCACTTTCATCTTCTTCATCTCCTTCACGTAACCGCCTTCACATAAGCTCACACAATCACACATCACATCATCCGCACCGACAAAGGGGAAAACGTCAAAGTAATAAAGCGTTTGACATGCCACCTAAGAGCTTTGTCTTTTTTGCGATCCTTTTTCTTTAGTGTCTTAGCACCTCAATTTCTTACTACTGGTTTGTGTTGGTTTGATGCCTTCTATGAACTCTGTTTTGCACAATGCGCATCACGTGTAAACAACGCAGCGTATATTACATCTACCGTTTTCTGCCGTCCTATATATTTTTTTAGGGTTCTTACATCCTCTGTTTTTTGCTGTTTTTAGGAGATGTTTTCATGTGTGTTGATGACTTCAAACTTGTCGCAGAAGTTTTACTATTTTTCAAAGCAAGAAGAAACAGATTTGAAATAAAGAACAAGTCATTGCAATTCGTACTAAAAGTTATGTGCTCACAACCAGATATACATATTATATATTGAGGAATTAATTGAGTTAAACTTAACTTAATTCAATTCTGCTATGAATCATTTTTTATAAACATGCTCATATTGAATATTGGAGGCTGATTAACTTTATTTTACAATGCATTAAATATTAAGGATTGTCTGGAATCTGTCTAATAGCTGAATTAAAAGCTTAGAATTTTCCTATTTTTAATCTAAACGTGTT
Organism: Diploeciton nevermanni; assembly: GCA_027575565.1. Lineage (NCBI taxonomy): Eukaryota > Metazoa > Arthropoda > Insecta > Coleoptera > Staphylinidae > Diploeciton > Diploeciton nevermanni. Next base: position 127,121 of record JAODIE010010719.1, read on the forward strand.
TAGCACTTGTTTTTTCCATCAATTCTCTTCAAACTAATTCAGTAAAGTGCGACATTGTTCATGCGTACATTTCATCCACTTACATTTATTTATCTTTGACGCATACTTCCCACGAGGGATTTGAGTCATTACGGAAGCTCTGCTTTTGGATTTCCACAGCTTCTCTTAAGATCACGTCCTATAGTTTCCATTTTCCATTACGTCATTGTACTATACTGTTCTCCGTCGGGTGGGTTTGGGTTGTCGAGTCAGTCAAATCATTTGTGGTGGCGACAGCGGCTTCTTAATTTATGACATTTATTTCACACGATTTAATTATTCACGTTCTCGAGTTCTTTAAACTCACAAAGTTATATCACATTTGAATGTTATTTTTATATAATAAACATATTGAGATTTCATTGTTATAGAATATGTATTATTTTCATATTTTTTACCTTGATTTTCCCCTATTGTTGCAATTTCTCTGCCGAAAATAATGCAATCAATCAAACCCTGATCAACACTTTTTGTGCTCGGTTTGGATCGTTTCAGCCCGCCTCTGCTCTATTCGGCTCTGCTCCCAACCGAGCCACGTTGCATTAGGCACAGCATGTATTTTCACCAGTTTCCGCAAATTTTGTGCGTATAAAAGCGACGCATTTTCACCTAGAGGGGCCTAATAACGCTTTTGACAGTGCATTCACAACATGTCAAACCAGTCAAGCCTTCAAGTTGATTTATCAGGAATGCCTACTGATTTTTAACCACTACCGCACAAAAACCGCCCATTGATTATTTGTATCGTTAATATTACATTAGCATTATTCTATTATCATACATTAGAGCGTTAGGTGACTATGTTAGAGTTAATGGGGTTGGATATGTTGCATGTCATTAATGTATGGTATGTTCCTCTCTGCCATACTTTGTTTCCATCCCGGTTATTAACTAGCGTCATTATGTCGTCGAGCATCGCAGGATTTATGATACTTTCAGGTGAAATATGCATTTCGACGCTTATGACGCCTGCGAGCGAGCGTAATGCTGCAATATCCGTTCATCAATATTATTTCCAGTTGATGTAACAGCTTATCATTCTTCATATTCTGCTGTATGTGAATATTAAGGATACTTAATCCAAAATGCAACATCAATACAGCGATAAATTATTGACGATATTATCTTGTGTTATCATAGGGTTGTGTGTGTTTTTGTTTTCAGACACTTGTTGGAGTAAATTACGGTCTTTACTTTTTGAAAGTACAAAAAAGAATACAAACACTGAGTCGTATTTTATTACATCAGTAGCAATCGAAAAAGAGGTTGACATAAACCCTGAAATCCCTGCGAGTCTTAAAGCTCTTCTATTATTCGTATTTTTTGTCATTCCGCAACGGGGTATGAATGAGATTGGGAATGAATGCAGTTGGGGTGAAAGCAAAGAAAACCTGTTGGGATAGAGAAAATTGAACAAAGGGGTGATTTTTATTCAACCGCCTTTCGAATCTTGGTGAAGCCATCGAATTCAAGAATAATGGTAGCATGAATCAATTATTGGGGAGATTGATAAAGGATTGTTTTTGAAGTTGCATTTTTTATATTTAATTAGATGGAATTTAATGTAATAACTTCGTTTCTTATATAGTCATGGTTTAATTAAGAAATAATTAAATGTTGTGTTAGAAACAGAGGAAAATAGATTTTTCTTATTGCAAACATATATAGCAACATAATGTAAACATAATATGCTCTTACGGAGTATTGCAAAGTTTGATAATTATAAATCAGAGGGAAAACTGGAATGATTTTCATCTAAACTAAACAAACCATTTCGTTTTCTTGTAGACAAGCATAGTTGCGTTTGTTTCGAACTTTTTCCACGCGATTAACTCGACATTTGTTAGTTTCTCCCGGAAAATTAAAAATAAATCTTATTATTAAAACCTTTGTTCATTTTTTCTTTGAGATTAATTTATGTTATTCAAAACGCTGAATTTGACTCGTTGATCCCTAGAGCCAATTACAAATTGCAAAATGTTTTTTTTAATAGCTTTCAGTAATATTTGCGGTGCAATGGAATAGGTTTTACTACCACAGCACTTAAAGTACATAAAATATTTCAAACCAAAGCACAATTTTAAATCCCATTTACGAATTTATGAGATTTGTTTTTACCTCAGCTCTACAATTAGTATACGTGTAAAACGACAAATGCATGCAGAAGCAACGCAACATTTTTCAATTTGACTCGAGCATGAAAAGCACTTATCTCCACAAAAACGAAGAATAACCTGTAGCAGGAAGATAAACTAGATCCCACAGCGAACAACAACAATTTAGTATCTCGCTTTGTTTTTGTCACACTGGTAGCAATTACGATGCACAAGAAGTTCAAAATGGGAGAAAGAAGCACTAACTCCAATCGTAATCATTTATTGCATACAAAATGCTATTTTGAAGCCATTAATACACACGATTCTGCAAAGTTTGCGAAAAGGGGTAGTTAATATGAATCGTACTCCAGTCTCATTCTCAACTCGATGCAAGCCAGAAATAAACGCACAAATTGAATATATTCTTTCTACTGATGGTACTCTCTGTCTGACATTTAGAGGCAACTCACCTTACAGTTATCTTTGTTTCAAATCTCTAGACATTGAGTGAAGTTAGTTGATTACTGTCTTTGGAGTTCTTTGTTGTTGTTTTCTTCTGGCAAGTAGAAAGAAGGTGATGCACGTAGAGCGAAAACCTGCTGCAGTTTTCATAAATCGAATCAATTCGCGTAGCCAGAAGTCGACAATGATTGACGTTAAATATTTTGCAGGATCTAACTAATCAAATAAAAGATGGTTTGATGATTTGGTATTAATTTTTAATACAATGACATTAAATGAATACTTTAGTTAATTCCTATTTTTGGGATGAGTAACGAATGAAGAAGTTGAAAAAGATGAAAGAGCTTTCTTATAAACGAGAATAATTGTGATTAATAATTTGAGGAACAATATGCTATAACCAAGTTTTCCATGTGAATTTTCCCCAATATCCCCGAGAGTGTTTTGGCCCCTTTTAACCTCCATTTCACACCCATTGCAACACATTTCCTCTGCGTGTTGAAGCGAGAATTTGGCTATCACCTTAATTACACTCTGCCCAAGTGAGTAGGTTGTACTTGCAACCATGTGGAAAGTGTTCTTGCGTGCTGGAACAACGCGTCTGGTTGTTACAATGCGAGCTAACAAGAACTTTAAATGCATAATAGCTGGGAACAGTTTTAGGGAGTTGCCGCAAATTTACTCCTGCAACTCTTCCAACTTATTTCTGTAGATTGCTAATAAATGAAACAATTTTCAGTTATTAATTTAATGTATAGGACGTGAATATCGGCGGGGATTGCGTTGATGTTTGCAACGGTAATAGAATTGTTTGGGGATGCCACTGCACAGTGCAGCGTTAACGAAATGCAATTAAGGGTAATTACACGTCCACAAAATGCGCAAACAATTTTCCCCCCGCGTCAGCGAAACGAGTTTTTGCACTCGTTTCAACTATTTTTCGTTAAATAAATTTTTGTTTTGTTCCGAAGAGGATAGTTTTAGTTTAATTTACTTAAAGTGATATTTTAGTGATGTTGAAATCAATTGCAGATGCTATCAAGGCTATAGATATTTTGAACTTTTAGAGGAATTGGTTCTAAAGCAAACTGGATTCTGTTTCTTGTTTGATACTTGTTGAAATTAAGATATGCCTTAATCTATCTAATTTTAACACTACACCACAAAAATTGTATTTTTTTCCATTGGTCCCCACCCTGCAATTCTGCATTTCTGCATGAATTACTAGGCCGCTAGCAACTGATTACCTATTTACGCATGGTTCAACTTTTTGCATCTTTTGCATCTAATGCGTAGCGAATTTTTGCACTCAGCATCACAGCCTCGTAAAGTATTAATGCTCTGGTATGAACGTGCTCGAATTTACAATTAAACGGCGCCCGCGCAAAGCGATTCGGTGATTTGTCTTCCGGTTTATTGCGCCCACGCAACAGCACTCTAATTTATTGCGTACATGTGTTCATGTTTGCAACTTTCCTGCAAAGCCACCTAAATGGCAACTAGTGTGGAATATATTTACGGTCAGTGTAATATGCTTTAATTTTTAAGTGCTTACAAGCAAAGTACTTGGCGCACTTGTGTGACGAGTTGTGTTGATGAGTCGGTAGTTTAAAACGTTTGAGGATTTTTTCTGTTTGCAGAATGCCGCGTCACCCTAGTGCAGCGCTGGGTCAGCAGGACGAATTACTCGGGGTGCAGGATCTGCCGTCGCTCGGGAATCTTCTAAATGCGCGTCCGGCTGGTCTCAACGAGGAGGAATGTTGGGCAGTGTTGTGTCAGGCGGTTCAAGCGCTGCAGGACCTTTTCCTATCAGGTATTTTTTTCTTATTTTAGAAATCGTAGACACGTTCTAAATAATTTGATGTAAATTATGCTTTGAGGTTGCTTCCTGCATTTTCTGTGTGTAATATTCTTTTGTATACAACTCTACGGAATTTTCAAATTTTCAAATCTACATAATATAATTGAGATGACGTGAATATATTCCCAGTCGAGGAAGAGATATCTAGGATATTCCAGATAAATATGCAACACAATATCGTTGATACTGTTCATCCAGCTAAGATGTGTGACTTTTTTTGTAGGAGGAATAGACATACATGTTGCGAAATTAGTAATCTTCAATATCCATGCTAATTTGACCGAAAAGTACGTGAATCTTAGCAGGAATAGACGCAGCACTATTTGATAAACATTATTAAGTGGCTGCACACATTTTAGGTTCTCGTATATTGTGGATGTATTCAATCAACTCTAGTCTTACTGCTAATGCCAACGGGTAAATGTGATTCCATACTTGAATTCATTTCACCCTCTCGGAATTACTAGCTTCTACGCTTGAAATTCAATTGAATTTCTAGTGGACTCCTAAGTCATACACGACATAATTGGGTTGCTTAGTTCTTATCAAATATCAGCAGCCATCAGATCCAGAAACCTAATTAAGCTTCCAATTGTGCATTCCTCACTTTCTCTTGTTTTGTGCGCGTTGCTAGCATTTTGTTTTGCATATTGCAGAGTATTTCTCGCGTGGGTTACTTAATTTGACACTGAGTAGGATATTTGTCTATAAATTGTTATACAGGAATATGCTGCCTACTCTAATTGCAAAGGGGAATTAAAATTGCATTAATAATAGCTATTTTATTCTCTCTTTACTTCCAATAATCTATGACTTGCACATTTTGAAGAAAGCAACAAGCTGAAAATGTTCTAGTTATAAATTAAAGCAAGTGTTAAAAGAAGTTTACACTATTCAATGAATATTAGATACTCCGTAGACAAAATCAACGATTCCCTTAAACCTATTTAAACTGAAAAAGATTTTTTTCTGAAAAATTAATAATCCGCCGGTGTTTTTTTTTATATACTTTTCGAGAAAATTTCTTGCCGGATTTGGACTATAATTAGCAAGAGATTACGAGTTAAAGATTATTAATATTAACACCTCTAAATCTAAAATATTCCCAAATTCACCTATTTTCTGAATGTTCAATCAAACAAAAAATAAAGTTGTGGTATGGTGCAAATAAAATAATGAATTCCTGATTCATTCTGCATCAGTCCGGAATATATTTTGCAAAATTACTTCTGAAATAATGTTCCTGATGTGAGACTTAGAAATAGTGACATGACGGTACTCCATTTGCTAAAAACTAATTGGGATTCCAACAATTTTTAGAAGAATATTTTATGCATTCGAAAGCGAACTGCGACTGATTAGGAAATTAAAACAATAATAGATCATATATTTTATTATATTAGGATATACTTACTTTAACACTTGCTTTATATTTTATAAAAAGAACGTTCTTCGTTCTTTCTTTAATGTGGCATATTGAAGGTGGCAGCAAGCCGAAAACATTTGATTCATAAAATATGAAATAAGTGCCAAGTAAGTTTATTCTAATTCAATTAGTATCAGACATTTTGTGGACAAAATTAACGATTCATTAATATCATTCTATTAATGGAGTATATTTAAACTTGAGAATTAAATGAGTTGACTAATCTGCATTTGTAAAACAACAGAATCATCTAAAGTAACATGCAATGTTCGGTTGAATTTAGTTTTTTACTCAGCAAAAAGTCAGCTAGTTTAGCAATAGGATCTTGTTCACTAAGAAATAAATTGCAGTAATGAAATAAAATTCAACGTCTTTAAAATGTTAGCTTGTATTGTATGCAGGGAAAACGCCACTTTCATTCATTTGAATTTACTCTCGGAGTACTTTCGGTGTATTGCAGACAATGCACTGTAAGTCTACACGCCTTGGGCGCACTTGTCGTTAGTTCCTTTCATACTTCACGCACACCGTGTAGTTGCACGGGAGCATGATGATTAACCGAGCGCAGTTTGGCACGACAGTAATGTTCCCGTTCAAAACCCTGGATGTCCTGAATCTTGTAGATGTCATACTGCATACAAAACGACAGCATTTCATTGAAACGACTCGTGGGCGAGGTAATTAAAAGGAAGTCGTTCGAAGATGAGATAGGGTAGACATTTTCGAAAAACAGAACACCGGCGCAGGAATAAAGGGTTAACCAGGATTGTGTCGGTGGGATGGGAGAGGGTGCGTAAATAATGACTTTGCCAAAAGGTTCGTTTCCGTCGTGTTTGCTATCTTGCTGATTTGATGAACTACAGTTGATTTGATGCCGGAAATTTAAGCAAACAACAATATGGATTATAACTACGGCAAACAAGTTCTAACCACATTTAACTTATGCATAAATTATGGCATAATTGTCGTTAATGTCAGGTTTGCTATATACTTAAAAAGCACTTCCTTCTGCTATTCCCACTCAAATTTTCATCATTATTTTCACTTCTCCCCGGCTGGATTCTTATTCTTCACACTTTTTACGCTCGCTCTCATCTTCTCTTGAGTTCATCGTTGACTTGCTCTTGGCTTTGATGCCTTGGTGGCAATAAAGCGTCGTTAGTTTAACCGCACACCACGACGGGAAAAACGACGTCGTGAAGCAAAAGCTCCCATTTCTCGCCGACGCTGGGTGTTTATGGTCATGTTGCGCATAACATGAAGGTGAGCGAAAACAGTGTAAATGCATTGAAATGTGGAAGTAAAATGAGATGGCGTACCGCAGCATGACCGCCCCCAAGTACAAATAATAATGAGCTGCTGCAGCAAGGCATCTGGTGACAAAATCTTGCGAGTCAGCGCGTTTCCGACATCGGAATGATGTTGAATACTGTTCTGAAAGTTTACATTCGACAACGAATGAGGCGGTACGGAATTTGATGGTCGTAAATCATAAAATCACATCATGACACTTTGAGTTTATCTGGAAATTTATTAGAGTATGTCTTTAGAAAATACAGGAGACTCGTGTTTGTTTAAAGTATTTATAATTGAAGAGCTTTAAAGTATTTAAATTGTTTAATGAAAAATTGAAAAAAAAAAATTCTGTTGTCTTTGATATTTGCTTCTTGGTAAATATTTTCTGCACAAACTTGATTATTTCACAAGTTTTATAGTTGAGTGCATCTCAAATTCAAGGAAAATACGTAATGAGTTTTTTCTACGTTTTTCTGGATTTCAAATTACATCTTTATTGATGCACGCTTCAGATAAAATTGTTTGCTGGATCTTTCATTTTAGGAAACATTATTTACGAGCAATGCTGAACTAACTCTAAATTTAATCGACTTTATGTGTTAAATGATTGATATTTCCATCATGTGTTCCACTTACTTTAAGTCAGAATATTTTTTACTATAAAGGCATTTTTATTACTGTTCAAATGCTATTCTATTCATAAGTACTAGATATTGAATTCTACTTACAATTTAAACTATTCTGTCACAGTATACGCATGGAAATATATTGAAATGTTAAAGATGTATATTTTCCAGTTACTTTCAAATGAAATGCCTTCAATTCAGTGCTATTTTCCATATTCTCCATGTTTGCAATTGGATCCGAGGCAGTTCAAATAGAAAGAACAGTTTTTAAACTGAATGCAGAATGAAGAAACAAGGGTGGAATACTTTTACTCATTGGTAAAAATGATGTAAACATTGGAAGACTCATGATTTTCAAAATTTATGAACATGCATTTGAAGAGTATACTGTAGCTAATATCCGTGTAAGAATTTGGAGTTTAACTATGAGTTGTCTTTATCTCAAATATTAAATCGTATATTGCCATATGCTCAATGTGTCAATGAATCATTGTCTTTGTTGCTTTTCCATTTTCAGACGGTGCATCCGGCGGGGCATGTATTCCTCTGGTGGCTCCAACAAATGTTCTGCTGTCCGGCAGGGGCAGGGTGCGTTTCGAACCGCATTCACAGCGCACGCAATCCACCGCCGGTCCGCTACCGCATTTGGCCGGATATTTGGCACCGGAGTATCGACCCGGAAGATGCGCAACGGATACGGAGGCAGAAAAGGTATCATTGTCAGTTTTACTTTTTTTCTGTATATCCTACGGCTGTTATATGTTCAAAAATGTTGCTTTTCACTCGTGACTGCTGATTTATTTGGTTCAAATATTTAGTTTTATTTTAGAAGCAAAATGTGTTTTATATCAGGTATAAGCTGCTCAAAGTTCTATTAAATTTTTATATAATAGTCTACTGATTCCTTTCAAATGAGATTACTTCTAATTTGATTCAATTCTAATTTAAATGATCATTGAAGCATTGAAGTGAATTATTTCTCAATTATCAAACATTTCCAGTTATGCCCAGTTTACTCAGTAATATTTAATCCACTTTTCAATTGAGATGATTTAATAAACCTTGAAAAAAATCAAAAAGTTTTTAGATGTTTAAAAAAATTGGTTTCCATTTTTTAAACTGAATTCCATTGTTGCTTATTCACGATTAAATATCCAGTTGGTTACTATTTAGGAGTTTATTCAGATGTGAAAACCCACCAGACTTAATCTGCTTTTATTTGGTTTAATGCGTTATAAGTACGATATCATTTTAACATATTACATACAGCGTACGTACGTGTAGAATCTTAAGTAGACGTTTTTTGCTTCCAGATGTGGATCTACGGTCTGGGGGAGTCGCTGAAGAGAGCCACACTAACGAGTCACGCCGCCGCTGCCCGCCTCTCAACCGAGCTTTGTCAGGTGCTGGCAGACATGACGCGATCGCAAGCGGCGGCACGCGCCTCACTCATGAACCTATTAGACGTAAGTATATATATATATATATTTAATTGCCATTGATAGCTCTGAAACTCTAAACTTGGTTGCAATTTTCGGTTAAATTATACAGCGCAGTGTTATTTACTCTTCAATTAAAATTTTAAGGAGTCTTTTCTAAGAAATTGCAAACCTCTTTCACGTTTAACTATGTTACAACTAAATCTTTGTTGGCTTCCTTGTTACTGAACTAAATTTCAACGGGAACTGACTGCGATTGTAGAGTTTACTAAAGTTTCTCACACTTTTTGCCATTGGTGGTCAAAACTCTATCTTGGTATATACTTTCAAACCCCACAAAGTTAGAAACAAAGGAAATTAAATTATATTGCTCAAGTTGGTTCCTTTTAAAACTTCATAAAATTTCTTCTGATATTTTTTTACATAAATTTATGATCTCCAATAACGAATGATATGATGGTTTTTCTGTGTATGTAATGTAACCGAAATCATTCACTATTGGTAATCTCTGTTCATCATAATGACAGGCATTGTCAATGTTTCTCTGAAGTCCAACTCGCATCGTTGTTATTATGCTGGTTGGTTGGCGTTCGTATAAATTTAGCATCTGCTTTCAACTACCACCCACCATCATACAAAGATGGCAAGCTGACAAGTTTAGTTGTACAGCTCAAACCTCAGATTTGTTACTTCTGCATCAAGAACAGTTTATTGGTAAAATACATTTACATTTTGAAATTCTATTCGACAATATTCTAGACTTGACGTTTGCTGCATTATTGAATTTGTAAATTAGAAAAGTCTTATTTGTTGGGCAAACATTAAACTTTTGCCTTTCGACAAATCATCATGAATTAGTAAACCAACAAGCGGAATTGCTCTGCAAAGCCATTATGGTTAAATATCAAACGGGATAGCGGAAGCAACTCCTCTCACAATTAATATTAATTCGAAAAGTTTGGCTCCTAAGCGCATTTTTCAACACCTTGGGATGTCTCGGCATCTAGGAGGTGGGGCGATATGCTAGCCATATCCAGACTATCTTGTAATAGCCAGGGGAACCCTCTTGATCCGTATGCACGCTAATCATCTAAATTGCACAGTCGTTATCACTCTGCCCTTTTGGAATGCTAACACATTTATAATTTATTTGGGGTTTGCAATTTGCTGATAGGTTTCTACGTTTTTCTCTCAGCTGTAATCACTATTGGACTTATAACTAGTTTCGTCAACATTTCCATATATCTAGTTTCCTGAATATTTCAGTAATGTAAATGTAATTTAATATGAGAATAAACATTTCTCATATGTCGTCGCTTGCCGCAGAAAGTTGTAAATGTTATTCTCGCTACATTCATAAAAGCAATGCCATGGGCTAGTCTCATAAATTCGAGGAATTTTTGTCTTTCTCGCGTCTACGATGAATGCGTATTCAAGGACGAGGATGCGAGGAATTTTCTCGTCCTTCCAACTTTCCTCGCCCACATTTTGTTTCACTCCAAACACTTCAGTGTTGTGCGCGTATGAAAGATCCACAGATCCATGCGGATAGAATGGGCATGTGGAATAGCGAGCGGGGGCGGAACGCGCTGGGCCAGAAGGATATACGTCCGAGGATGATGGAAGGGCGGCATTAATCCATCTTCAGCAGGAAAGTGTTTTAAACGATACTGAACGTTCATTTTACTTGCGGGATAAATTATCTACGCATCAGCATCATTTGCAACATGACTCCACCATTTTTGAAACTGGCCTGGAAATTAACCTGGAAAACAAAACATAATGATACTGGTGCTTATCCGAATGAGTTAATAGAGTTTTTCCTTTAAGATTCAATTATTTAACGATATTGATTTCTGAATCAAATACTGCTAGGAGCCAAAAATACTCAGAGTTCAAAAGCGATTTATAATTGACGCTAAATTTAATTATCGAGGTTCTCCGTCGACAAGAGAAAAATAATTTTCTGTCATTACAAAGGAGACATGATGACACCCCTTTGCATTTTTGGCATTCTCTCGTGGCTGCCAAGCAAAGTACTGTTATCTTTCGGATTTATTTCCGCATTCCATTCATATTTTATTCGCGTTTGCGATATTTTTATATTATCATAGAGGGATGAAATCAAATCATGTCATTCTAATTAAAACTATTCTTTTTTATGCAAATTCCCTTTATTTCCATTTCGTTTCACTAATTTTTCAATTAATATACAGAGTTTGTCATAACAGAAATGGTTGAAAGAATGCCAAGCTTAAGCCGAATAACCGTGAATATCGAATTATTCAACCGGTATTTACGCAGTAATTGAATATAAAATGTGCAAATAAAACGTGAAACTACGCCGCAATTAATTTATTTCACTCATCGATCTAGGTAATCTCAGAGTATTGCAAACGACGCGGACAAAGCCGTCCCTTCTCGCATATCTGCATGGACCTACACCAGGAAGCAATGGCTGCATTGGAACAGGCCCTGGACACCCCTTGGGGACCACCTGCCATGCCCGAATTACGCACTTTAACCCGTAACAGGTATGTGAACAATCGCAGCATTAGCAGCTAATGGCCGTATTGAAATATGCGCTTATTTCGCCATGCCTCGGCTGTGCACACAGCATTAATTTGCTACAACCGTACACAGAATTCTTGCGTGATTTAACAGTTCAGATATGATTACCTCGAACCACACACTGCACCAGATGCATTCTATCCCACGTAGATGGATGCGTCTTCGCTCTCCAAACAAACAACGTCTCACCCGAGAGGCTAGCACCAGCATGGAGGATCTAGGACCCACTTCTTTGCCACCTCCTGCAAGTATTAATCATAATGGGATTGGGTCTAATCTTTTGCATTTTCCGGGGAAGGCTAAACGACCCAAGTCGATGTGCATACCAGAAGGAACTTCGCTTGAGAAATTCGAATCAATGCCGGCTTCGTTTACACAATCGGAATTTAACTTGCACAGATTGCCCTTGATTCCTACAATACCAGGCTTGCAAAATGGGGACCATGCTCTGCATGGCAACAAACGCGTTCCTAATAATAACGTGAATATGAAACATAATCGGACAAGGAGGAACCCGGTTCAACGTGCTGCTTCACGTTTGTACAGAGCGGCGAGCGATTCATCCCCAAACGCTCCCCATAGCCCAACTGTATCACATTTGAGAGATTGCGTGGGACCCGAATTTGTTGTACGTGCATCCCTCCCGAGTAAAATATTTACAATGCCGGATATTAAGGGAAACATACGAAAAACAGTCACGGTTATTCTTTTGAATGGACAAAAGCTGGATATTGTGTGCAATCCGCAAGTTACCACTTCCGGTCAACTATTTGAAGTAAGTGTTTGCAAGGATTTAGAAGGCTGGCGTTTAATGTGCTGTATTTTGTGTTTAGATGGTGATCCAAAAAGAACATATTGAGGAGAACTTTATGTTAGGTCTATCAGCTCTCATCGCCGGTGACTTCGTATTCCTGCCGTCAGACACGCGTGTTTGCAAAGCGATGCAGACTGGTGCGGCCGGAAGCAGCCTGACGCTATTCATGCGCGTACGCTTTTTCCTGCCCAGCCTGCGGGGTATTCGCGGGTCTCAAGCGAAGCATTTGATGTATCTCCAACTCCGCCGCTCTATTCTCGAGCATCAGCTGCCCTGCTCGTTTTCGCAACTTGTTGATTTGGACGGATTAGCTCTGCAAGCCGAGTTTGGGGATTATAACGAACGAGTAAGGCTTTTCGGTTTTTTCGGAACTATTCCTAGTGTAGTCGGGTACTCAATGTAGATTGCAAGGATCATCAATCACATGATAGGGAATGTGCGGAAACTGACTCTTAGAAGAATGACTCAAACGTCAAGTGATTTCGGATGTATCAACGTTTTGCTGTTTTAGGAACACGGAGGCCAGGATTACTTTCTTCTGGAGCACTATGTTCCCGAGACAATGTCGACTGCGGTCGACGACCGTAATCAACTCAAGCGTGAGCTGATTCGCTCGCACAAGTTCAAAATTGGATTGGATTGCGATAGAGCTGAGGAGGATTTTATCATTGGCGCACAGAATCTTCCTCATTATGGCGGGCATTTTTACACTACTTCCTGGGTGAGATACTTCCCTAATTAGATATTATGTAGTAGTGAACTATATTAGTTTGCTCTTGATTCTTGGGATTTAAAATTTAATTTAAGTAAAATATATAGTTGGAGGATGCTTTTAGTCTACGCTAATCCATAATGAACTGCTTTCCACTGATAGGTGCTCAAAGACAACACACCCAAAGACGTCTGGCTGTATGTCAGCGCACAGGGAATCAATTTATATGAACGGGCGAACTCTTCGAACCAATGCGGGCCGATGCTCTACGAAAGCTTTGAGTGGAAGACTATTCAAACCCTCTGTTACAGCAAACACTATCTTTGCATATTACCCCATTCAATCAAAATGCATAGTTCTCAACTTAAGAAATACAAATTGAAAATGGACCATAAAAAGTAAGTGCAGCTTTAAAAAAAAATTACTTAACAGAATGTTCTTGCCCTTTGCTACTAATCTCATAATTTGGCAGAACATTTATCTTGTGTATAAATGACGTATGGCTGCAATCTGTTACATTTGCGTTTGACCAGGAGTTATTTCACGTTCCGGCTGGCGTCCCTACATCATCAATTTTTTCTCCGTCTGCGTACCGAATTCTCTTCCTTGACATCCCTCTCCGCACAGTTTGGAATTCCGTTGAAGGACATGAAAAATGAAACTAACTCGCTATACAAACTAGAGACTCTTACGAATCGATATCGCCAACTGGATGCAGGCAGTGTCAATGCCGAAACGGAATTCCGAATTGAATTCAGAGCATCGTCAGCATCCAGTCATGACGTGCCCAGCGACAATAAATGGAGGAGGTCTCGGAGCGTGGCAGATTTTGTTGGCCACGACGAAGACGGAGATGGGGTCGACAATCTGGAAGCATTCCAGAATAAAGAAAATGAACACCCTGCGAAACAACACAGGGGTCTTATTTTGGACAGTAGCTGTCTTTCTGGAATGTCGGCACTCACCGGGATGAATTTCGGAGATAAAAGGAGAGGTGTTAAAATGGGTACGAGGGCTTTTAGCAACGCCCAGCATACGGGGCAGAGGGTGTCCAGGTCAATGGAGGCTGTCAATGCACTTGAGACTGATGACTTGGAACAACTATCACTACAATCTGTTTCGATTGATTGCAGTGAAGCATCAATACCTTCGCTCAATCTGGAATCCAAGCAGGAGGCATATGTTTTAGGTTGGTATTTGAGATGATGTGTTGGTATTTTGCTGTTACCCAAGTGATTCTGCTTTACAGATTGTTCTACATCATCCAAAACTAACGAGCAACCATTTTTACCCAACTTCCATGAATCCCTCAGTGAAACACTCCAAGAAAAGCTAAACAAATTTTCATTTGTTGATGAGCGTATTATGAAATCTGTAAACATCAAAAAAGACCCCCGTGGCTCGCTTGGAATGCAAATTACTGAAGGCTCCGACGGCAAGGTTTATGTGCAATCTGTAATCCTGGGCGGGCCAGCTCACTTGGCTGGAAACATTAACGCGGGTGATCAAATTATTTCCGTCGATGGCAAATCATTGCTTAGCATGCCATATTCTTCTGCTCTAGCGCTTCTCAAGACAACGAGCAATTCCGTCGAATTTGTCCTTTCACAAATGAGCACCCACCATGTCACCACTTCCAGTTCAATACAGCTACACAAAGCAGTACAGGATTCGAAGTACAAGATGGACCTTTCTGACATTAACGAGAGTCATCTTAAGTCGATGAGACTTGAGCGCACTATGAACAAACTTAAGAGGATTTCCTTGCAACAATCTGAAAACGTCGAAAAGCATTTGACCGAGAGCTGTTACGATATCTCCAATTTACATAAGTATTCTGATGCAAATTTAGGTCCGAATGTCGGCACGAATTCCAATGTACCGTATCATAAACATATTCGTTATGAAATTGAATCGGAAGGTCAGAGCCCGTTATCTCCGAAGCGGTTCAACAATGTGCAGCGATTTAATGCCATACCGCTTAACAAAGCGCGATCCAAATCGTGTATGGAGATCAACAATCGTGCAATTATAGTGGACGCCATTCCGAAATCAAATATTTTTGATGCTCTAGATGGCAATGTGCCAGTGGCGATTGCACTGCCGCGGAGTTTGGGGCTAAGTAGGAAATGGCGGGGGCCGGTAAAATATCCAGTCACCCCTGTCAAAAAGGAATTGGGTCTCAAAGACAGCAATGAAAACAATTTGAGTAATTTCAGTAACTCTGACGACGAGCAGGTTTTTATATAGACACATAGACAATATGTCAGGCTAAGAGATAAATATCTACCAGATTATAAACGTACAAAAGACGAACAAATTAATATAACGTTATTACGTATTTGCGAAGAGTATGGGTGATGAATGTGGATCACAACCGTCATGGAAGCGAATGTTTGATCTGGGTCCAAAATGCAAGGAGCAGCTGAGACTTTTCGCGCCCACTATTGTGTGCTACTCGGTAGCAGCATTGCTATACACGGTGTACCTCTGTGAATGGAAAACAGTTTTACAATATGTACCCTATTACAATTTAAAATGGAAGACTGTGGATAAAGACGAAGAAGACGAGTGAACTTATACATACTGTGAATAACGTAGTAAATCCTTGTGACTTTGGAGGTAGCATAGGTTTGATAAAGCTTTAGCTGTACTATGTAACGAACTTAAAAATAACGAAACATATACATGGTACACGATTTTGTGAACATTTAGGGTGTTTTTAAAACTTTTTGACCAAAACTTTCATCAATGTGCAAATTCTACGGTATGCAGCTGCAATGTAGAAACTATTACTTAGTGCTTCCGTACATCTGATGAAGACCCAAATAGGCTTAGGCTGTACATTGTTTATCGGAACCGTATAGGCTCTTACAGGTGCAAATTTGGAATGTCACAATGTGTACATTTCAGGATACTGTTACTTGCTATATGCATCTTACATTATTGACGTGATGATAATAATAATAAAGTTAGCGTTTAAATATTCCAGCTCACGGCTTGAATACTATGGGCAGCGGACGGACCTAAAATGAGGATAATAATTGCTATTAAGTGAAATTAGAGTAGGAACTTTTAATATACTTTAAGATGATAGCAGAAGGAGGAACATGTCTGAACAGTGGCCATTATTTATTAAGTCGATTTATTATTGTTTATTACATATGATTTTGTACGACTGTACAATTAATAAAGACTTTATTGCAATGATTTTCATTATGACTCTTGGTTTCTTTTATGTTCTTCAATTTTATGGAGTCAGAACAATGGTCAAAATAGCAAGTATCAAACGAGTAAATGTCTTAGATATTTAATCAATATCAAACAAATTGAATTGAAACGTATCATAAAACTAAGAGCTGTTATGCGCATTTAAAAACTATAATTAAGGCTTAGCAAGTAAATTATGTATACACTCTGGGTTTCTTGCTGAAAATTGTTTACTGTTTATGAGCAAAAGCGTGAAATTCTTAACTCTGGTTATTTAGTTTAGGGCAGCTGTAAAAAGTCAAGTCACTTTGGCAGATATCTAAGACTAATTGATTATAATAAGCAACATTCGGCATTTATCACTGCTTTATATCGCTCGTCATATATTACACTAATATAGACTGACCCCGTGCAACAAGTTACTTAATAATTTTCTTCAAAACCAATAATATTTTCTCTGTGTTTTGATATAAAGATGTTATCTTCACTATAATACCAAAACTGTTAGAGAATTAATTATTGACTGTTAATAACACATCAGTGCAAATAAGTTTTGTCCGCGTTTCTGTTGGATTCACATAGTGTACATTAATTAAATAGATACAATACATGGTTAAATATACACTAAATACTCTAGGTGTAGATATAGTTATTTATAGTCAATAATAATTATCAAAAGAAACGAGCATCAAAGCAGCCATTTTACTGGCAGCTGATTTTACTCATAAGGCAGATTATATAACAAGATGTGTGCCTAAAACTTAAATAAATTTTGTAATAAATATATCAAGAAGTAAGAAAACATGGACGCCAAAAACGTAATGACTCACGACTCAAAATTCTCCCTAAACTGGAACGCCACTGATCAATTGCGGAAAACTGAAACACACATTCACACTAACATTATACTAGATGATTATATTGTACGGTGTGTAAATGTGTGTATTTAAATAATAAGCCCTAACCGACTTGCACGTTTTCACTCAGTTGGATTCCGGATCATTTGAGGAGATTGGCAGATGCATTTCGACCACACCGGATTATGTTGGTTTATTGCTGATTTCACTGAATGTTTAATTGCGTATGTCTCATAAAGTGTAAGAATACGACATAGCTGCTAATAGATCAAAAACGTGTAAGAGCAATAAAAATGGGTTATTTTCGGTAGCCAGCCATCTTGATGATGTGCCTTGAGCTATCGGCATATACCATCTTAATGATATACTTTACTGTTTCCCCACGTGATGTACCAACCGAATGTTAGTTAAGATTCAATTTACTGAAAACTGTCAATAACTGATACATAAATGTCATATTAAGTTGATGAAATAAACGAAATGTGTTTTCTGTCCCAAAATTGCATTATTTATTTTGGGGGCAATTTTTTAAATGCATTGGTAACATTAAATAGTTTAATTTAGAACAATCGAGACTGCAATTTAATTTGTATGGTTTCTTATTTTTGCTTTAGTCTGTCCAATATCTACAAATCAATATCTATAAATAATTTTATTTACTGCATGGTTATCATCAATAATCCTCGTGATATAAAGTTCATGGCAATAATTTTTCCACAATTTTATATTATGTCTACTTAATATTCATAACAGATAAACGCAAATTAATCCAACTCGTTGCAACGTATTTGTTAGCGTATTCCAACGCGGAATTCCATATTAGTTTGCCGTTACTTTACGAAACGAGCCCACCTGTGTGTTTATTGCAATTTACAAAGGTAAAGAGAAGTTGAAAACATGGATGACCGTGATAGCAATGTCAATAGTGTGCAAACGAATAGCAAACTCTGTGCGAAGAAAATGCGGAAGTGGACCCGTAGACGAAAAGGATTGGAACCAATTTTCCCGGATATTCCAGTTATTGTGGTTGATTCTGGGTCTAGTAGTGGGTCTACTACATCCAGCAACAGTATGGTATCACTGAGAAAAGTGGATAAAAAGTTATTAACTGCACGAGATGCGGAAGTTTATAGGTCTAAGAATCCAAACGTTATAAACGAGAATCAGAGTCACTCATTACCATGTTTAGAGGATTTTATTCAGGTGAATTTTAGTATTAATTTGTTGGTATACTGATGTTTACATATGCTATGAATAACTTTAATAACTATCTAGAGAGATCCACGTCAAGCATGATTGTGTTAATTTTATAGAACCACATGCATTTCACGTGGTTTACAGAAATCTGTCTCGAATCTACTTTTAAAGGAAACATTGCAACATAACACTTCTAACAATTCTCAGTCGCAGCTGATTACAGAATTGGTGCATTATTATTCAGGCTAATCTAGTAAGAACATGTGTACGCGGTGTGTGATGGTAATCGCCTTGGTTGTTCTCTAACATCACTCATCTTAGCGATCATCACGCCGCGACTGTAATTTGCTACTTGTTTGGACAATTGCTAAAATGATTTCGCTAATACGAAGCATACCAAGACTGATTACCAGTGATAGCAGCTGTAGGTGTTACTGTGGAGCAGTGCGTCAAGTTCAGAATGGTTTCAAACTTGCATACAAATTAGATAACGGTGTGGTAAAAATTATGCATGTTGTGCAATAACAAAACTAAAAATGGCACAACCTGGGACGCCAATATTGACCAGAAAGTTGAGCGATCGTTTTTACATTCCCGATGATAGTGATTCACAGGTGCTACTAACACACAACTTATTACAACATATTAATTCCAATTGTTTCAGGTTTCTGATAGTGAAGTCCGAAGTGATTATTACGCCAGTGGGAATGAATTCTCAGACACGGAGGAATATGTTCAACCTGTACCTGTAATACCATCTAGTAAAAATGGGTAATGCTAATTATTTATAGTTAGATTTAGCTTACTTGTTTGGTTGATATTTCTAACTGAACAAGGTAAATACGTGCGCAATCCAATTACCACAGGTTCTACTCCGCAAACAAGTTAATTCGAACGTTTTTTCTAAGCAAACAAGGCACGTGACTTTGCAGGTATTTTACGATGCTACCGATGCAATACAAAAACACTGATGATTTTGCTTACCTCGAACTCATTATTCGTACATTGCTTTCAAATTTGTTTACAAATAGTGTTATTAGTTGGTGTACATTGTAGTCGTCGGTATCGTCTTATTTAGTTTTATTGCACGTCTTGTTTGAATTTCGATTAATGTCTACTACTTCGAGGTGAGCGGATTATTAACTACACTCAGGTGCGCGCTTAATAAATGAAACTAAAAGTTAATGCAAGTGAATAGGTATAGTTTATGCCGTCTCTGGTTCGGACACTACGTCATGCTCTGTTTAACAACTTTTTTTAACAAATATTTTTGCATCGTATGTACCCGTAAATATTTGTATTAGCACTTTGATGATATATAACGCCCCCACTTTATTACATTTGGGCTTGGGACTTCTTTTGATCTGAGTTTAGTTTCTCGGTAAAATGCAAGATGTAATGAGTTTATCTGAGAGAACTATTCAATTTAGTTATCAATAGAATTTGCTTGAGATACTGAGATTTAAAAACGGTGTCAGTTTTATTGTATGTATATTTGCGGAGTTGCTATCAAGTTTTATCATTCAATTTACTGCTTGAGTAATCTGTTTATTCTGATATATTGTAGATAGTATTGTTCCATCCTTAGGCATAAGTGTTTTACTGCAAAATGGCAAATGAAAATTGTGTGCAATGTGGAAACGCCAAAGTACTAGAATCACAACAAAATGGAAAGAAACACTCTGATAAAGCAATAAAAGCAACGAAAAATAGTGATGTTCAAGTTAAAGTAATTGAGAGTGATTATTACGAAGATGAGTTTAAGTAATTGCTAATTAAATATATATCTACCTTCTGATTTTTTTAAACTTCTTCTTTAAGCAATTTAAGACGATAAAAACTACTTTATTATACAATACATATCACATTGTGCGTGTCACTCTTGCAAAACGGATGTTAAAATTATCACTCATTAAAGCATCGTCACCAGTTTGCCGGTTAGGAGATGCGTAAAGAAGAAGACCAAGTCTTCTTCAAGTCGATTTGTACTTTGAACGATTGTCTCTGTAACTTCAGACACAAATTGCTGCAAATTATTACTCTGCAGCAATATATTTTGATAATATAATCGGAGTCGGACTGAACTCAAGCATCTCGGGTCGACAGTCTGTAAATAGTTTCTAATTGAGTGCGTGCATTATTCCCTTTGTTTTATCAGTTGATCTGAGTGCGGTAGTATCCTCGCAAGTGCAGTTGCATTTTCAATCCCGGCTTTGTTTCAGAGTACCGCTGCGGCATTCCCGGCGCAAATCCATTACTATTATGCCCAGAATGAACAAGTCGATGAATGGAATTAACGGGGAAGAGGTGGTAGAGAGTGGTTCGAATTCTCCTGCAAATTCTATTACTTCAGTCAACTCTGTTGCGAGTTTACTCAAGGAGAAAATGCAGGTCTGCTAGAAAATAGTTGTAAACATGTTTGATGGATTTATATAATTTTATTTTAGATGTTGCCGAGTCAACTACGTAGGAAAAAGCCGAAAGATTATAAAATTCGAGTTTTTGTAGTATTTCTGTTCTTGACTATTATTTTCCTCATTGTTTTTGCGTACGTCCTCTACCAGCAGAAAATTCTTCAGAAGGCTTATTTTGAACGAGTCAAATTCAACGAAGCTAAGCGCCACATCAAAATATTCAACCAGGAAGGAGTTGAAATTATTCGTGGGAGATTGGGGATTACATTAAATTATGATAGTGTATTTCCATGTTTGCCTCAAGACAATCCTCGGGATGGATCGATTTGTTTAGAGTGGATGCACCGAGCACGATTGCTCATGCAACGAGAGCAACTCAATGAAGATGTTCGTTGCTACAATCTCAATTGGATGTCGCTTAGCGAATCGATTGATCCCACTGATTGCTATGATATGTCTAATGGTCACTGGTATGGAGGCGGAGATAATGCGGAATCAGCTTGGCCCTTGGAGAAGGCTGAACATAAATACGCTCCGTTTGTGACGGGTAGAGCAGAGAAGCATCGCTGGAGTAATGTACTCAAGAGATATTTTATTAATTCTAAAGGGGTAGCTATTGTCATTGATGATCGAAGTCCTTTATACATGTCAATTAAAACGAACAATGGAAAGAAAGAGCTCTGCATTAAAGCGAAATACGATGATTTCGCTTTCGTCAACAGATTAACTGATTTTCCTTATTTAAATTATCGGGTTTGTACTGGGAGTAATATCACCAAACTTCATTTGTTTTTGTCGGAGAATATTCTCTGGGATGGCCTTACACTTGAAGATACCCAAGTGATTAATTCGTTGCTCACTGAACCACTTTGGCAGATGACTGCAAATTTCAAGGAAAATTTTACCGAGGCTACCGTGTTTAATTATACGGATGCAGTTATTAATTTAGGATTTCTTAAACAAGGGCATGTATTGATCAATGAATTCTGGCAAAGCCAAATTGGAGACTACACAGTAGATCTGGATAGGTTTCCCACTTTGGAAGACACATTAAAGATAATGCATCGAAGAGGATTCCGAATTGTATTCTCTGTCCAACCATTTATATCAACGGAAAGTTCAAACTTTGCCGAAGCTGTAAAGAAAAGACTGCTAATATCTGAGAGATACAGCGATAATCGAATTCCAGCATTGACTAGATACAAATCATTGGAAAGCGCTGGAATGCTAGATGTCAGCAATAATAGAACAATGCCATGGTTGTTGGAAAAACTGAAGGCTGTCAACAAGAAATATCCCTTTCATGCATATTTCCTAGACTTTGGTACTGCCTACAATCTTCCGCATTACTATCAATGCGAGAATATGCTCCATAATCCAGATGAATACAAAACGCAGTTCATTAACAACATCCAGGGTAATTTAAACATTTTCGGAGTAAATAGCGCAATTGAACGACCGAGGGCCCCTATTTTTGTATCCTTGCCTATGGTAGAATCATCTTGGGAAGGTCTCAGAAGGGTTATACCCGCTATACTAACATATGGAGTTATTGGTTATCCGTTTATTTTACCCGGAGCAGTCGGAGGTGATTATTATGATAGTATTTTTAATCTACCTTCTGATAAAGCTCTTTTACCTGATAAGGAGTTGTATATTAGATGGCTGCAATTGGCAATGTTTTTACCAGTGGTCCGTTTCACGCATTTACCTAGTAGTTATGGAGATGAAAAGGTGTTGCAGATGGCCAAGGTGCTTTCATCAATGAGGCAGACAATTGTCACACCAATTCTTATTCAATACGCTAAAGTCGCGTTGGATTCTGGAATGCCGTTGATTAGACCACTGTGGATGTTGGAACCTAATGATCAAGCATGTCATATTGTGAATGATGAGTTTGCAATTGGGGAGGATGTCATAGTGGCACCAATGTTGTATTCCAAAGGACGTCAACGAGAGGTTTATTTGCCTCCTGGCGTGTGGAAGGATGGTATTGATGGAAGTCTTCGAAAGGGTAGTAGATGGATTCATGATTATCGCATTGAGGAGGATAAAATTGCATATTTTGTACGTCAACCAGATGATACTAGGTTTTAGAGAAATTATTATTTCTGCTTTCATTAAATTTTAACTTAAAAGTAGAAATAGTATACAGTAGGATAGGAGCAAGAGCAATTTGGATATTTAAAATATTTATATCTATTGTAAGAGAATAATTCTGATTTATATATAAATCAAACGTATTGAATGACGTTTAAAATTGACTAATATGATATTCTGCTTTTATTTTCGATTAAGAATAATTATTAGCATCATAAAACCGCCTCGGTACCACACTTTGCAGGGGCTAGTCACAGATTCGATCTCCGCTATCAACTCCGTTCTTAGCAGCGTTGTAGTTTGAAGCCATGCTGAGAGTCTGCATCCTGCGGAACAGAGAAACGGTGCAGTTACTAAGTAGCCAGTGGTGTGGTGTCAAGTACGCTCACGCGAGAATTGGGTACAAAAACGGATGAAATTGGTGATGATAAATAGCCTTATAAACCACCGGACTATCAACTAATCACTAATAGTTTAGAAATAAGGGCTAGAATGATTTTTTTTCAACCCACAAGATTGGTGATTATCTTCCAGTGCTATATAAAATGAAGCAACATTGTTTAGAATATCTCTACACTAATTAAAGTCAGGGGTCTAGAATTATATACTTTTGTTGTGTTTAAAGTCAACGTGCACTGATGTGGTGTCTGCCGTGTGAATGTGAGAGATTGCATTTTAATATCTGAACAAGTAGCGTCATGTTAACAAAATTTGTAGTACATACGTAGAACAAAGTGTAATTACTGTTTAATATATTTTCAATAGCAGCCTAACTCAACGCAGGAACCCAGGAAGACCACGCAGATTTCCGAAGCAAATAAAAGTTTTTTTCAGGACTATCATATTATTAAAATAAGAAATAGCTTCGCATTTGTCACATCATGTTTATTTTTTAGAATTGCATTAGACAATAAAGCAATTTTTATTTTGTTTATTTTACAGGTAATACAATAAATATATCATATGTTTAGTGACCCGCAGGTGGTAGTGTGGCTGGTTGGGGTAGGCCTATGCTTCCAAGCCCGCGGGTCCTGGGTTCGATTCCCAGCTCCGGCAAAGGAGTTTTCCAAAAAATTCGGATAACCCCGAAACGCATTAGGCTTATGGAAGTGCTCTAGAAGTATAATTAGAGCTCAAAATTCATATAAAAGATAGGTTGCCGGCAGTGTATAAAGGTTGGTTCCGAGTAATATAATATACAACTCAGAGAAAAACTCTAAGCATAATAATAATCAAGTCCACACAAAACATAAAAGAAGAGAAATAAATAAAGGGCGCACAGGGGCCTCCCCAAAGAAGAAAGGGGGAGATCAGCATTTTAATTTTTTTTTGCACGTATCGTTCAAAGACAGTTCAAAAGAATCTCCGGCAAAATTAATTTTTCAATTCATTGCTCCCGGCCCAGCCCCGCTTTTTGGGGCGCGGAAACCCTCCAGGTTTCGTACTTATAAACTCTGGAATAAAGTGCCCAGGAAGAGAAGGATTGCCACCCCCATCTTAAGGTAATAAAAGAACTAAAAGGTATTTTTTAAAAAACGTTAAAACTGGGACGTAGGGAATAAATTTAAATTGATTTAAGATTTTAATTATTTAATTGAATCATTTATTTGAATTTACTAGTGAAATTGGTTGCCTATATTAAATTGTTATAAATAAACTGGAAAAGCGGGATTCGAACCACACGAAACTTAACGAACAGCGAAGTAGGGAGGCGCTTCAACCACTAGGCCAAACGCAGACTATGGTAGGGTCTAGTACATACTTCTACATACTTCTTACATTTTTAAACTGTAAACAATAACAATTTAATAAATATATTTATTTACAAACTTTTTATAATAAGTTAAATGCAAAGTTTTTCTATTCAAATTGAATATATCAGTTCTAAAAAGAACTGTTTCTTGTTTTTTTGCATTTTTCACCGAAAACGTCATTCCTACTACACCAAATAACTTACTACGCTTCTTCCGTTGAAGTCGGCGCCGCACCAACGGAAGTTGCACATGTTTGTTAGGTTGTGTGTGAATGCTCTCGTACGCTCTGCTATTCCATCTTTTAACACCTGAATCCTAAAGCAACAAGTTCTGATAATGGATAAAATACATGAAGTAAGTTGAAGTGTGTATAAAATTACTACATTGCTAATAAATCAACTTATTCAGCTAAAACTTGATGTTTCTGAGTTGGAATCTCTTATGGTTAAAGCAACCCGCAATAGAGTCAAAGATTTTTTAAGTATTGAATGTAGAAAGTTGCAAACAGAAATTGTTACTATTCAAGAACAATTAAACAAGGAAAAGGACCATTCTGCACTTCATACTGTTGCTTCAGCACCTCCAGCAAGTGCAAAGAGATACCAGATTCGCTTAAACAACTATGGTAACTAGGACAATTCTAATTCCAAATTTAGTGCAATACATGGTGATTTACTGTGTTTGTATTATTTTAGCTTGGGATCAAAAACCCAAACTAGTGAAGTTTTATGTTACTCTCAACAATGTTCAATCACTGGAACCTGAGGCTATAACTTGCAAGTTTACACCCAAGTCCCTTGAACTCAATGTTACTAACCTGGGTGGTAAGGACTACATTTTTGTAATAAACAAACTCTTGGAAAATATTAAACCAGCAGAGAGTACATGGAGAGTCAAATCAGACATGGTCATTATCAGTTTGGTAAAGGAAGTTAATGCAAACTGGTCTCATGTGACAGAAATTGAAAAGAAAACTGCAGAAGCAAAGAAAACTCCTCAGATGGACAAAAATGCTGACCCCAGTGATGGTTTGATGTCAATTATGAAGAATATGTATGAGCAGGGAGACGACGAAATGAAACGGACGATAGTTAAAGCATGGACAGAAGGGCAGGAAAAACAACGTAGCGGCTTACCATAAACATTCAGTGTATTTTCATTCCAAAAATACTTTAATTACACTAATAGTAATCATAAAGTGAAGATACAGAAATAAATACACCAAAATAACACAAAGCAATGTAAAATGTTGTGTCAGCATATTAATTGAGCTGTTTGCTAACACACAATGAGTAGTATTCAAGTATGGGTTACCTTAATTGATCCCAGCCACACTTATCAATATAAATTTTGTCATTGATTAGAATGAGAATTGTTAATTAGTTACGAAATTTTCATGTATAAATAGGAATGCACATTAATTGTTCCATATAGAGAAGTATCACATTGTTCAAATTTTGGATCATAGAAATACAAGCAGTAAAACATCACAGATTTCTTGCTTATCATAGTTTAGAGGAGATTGTCATCATGAAGTATTATAAATTACGAATATAGTAATCCAAAAAAGGCGGTATATGAATTATTGCCTTGAAGGTGAACACCAAATTTTGAGGTATTTGTTTACCATGTAATGCAAGAGAAGACATTTCCTTGATCAACCAATCTCTTTCGGAGGCTTATTGGGAATTGGCAAAACACATGAACCAGCCCTGCCTGTGATGATTGGTGCTAATTGCGACCACTCATTATTGACAGGATCATATTGTTCAACTGCATTGAGATAATTATTCCCATCATACCCACCAATTGCAACGATTTTATCTCCAAATAAGCATGCTGCAACTGTATCCCTTTTACTGGAAAGTGATGCTACTATCGACCAGGTATCAGTTCCTACCATAAATGTAATCGATATTAGTAACAAGTTGATTAGTCTGCAATTTATATCTTACTTGGGTCATAACGTTCAACGCAATCAAATCTGGAAGCAGCTGGATTGTTTGCCGGTGCATCTTGGCCACCAATGGCATAAAGGTAACCATTGGCGACAGCTACGCCAACACCACTTCTTCGTCGCGTCATGGAGGCACAGTCAGACCACTTGTTTGTATGTGGATCATAACATTCCATGCTTCGTAAGCAGACGTAACCATCACGTCCACCCACAACATAAAGCTTTCCTTCGAGTACACCTACACCAGCACTGCATCTTTGACTCTGCATTGGGGTGACATAGTTCCAGGATCTTGTATTTGGATCATATCTTTCAACGGTGTTCAAGTAACTCCAACCGTCGTGTCCTCCTATCGCGTAAATTGGTCCTCCTAATACAGCCACACCTAAACCATGTCTATGAGTATTCATTTGTGACAAATGGGTCCATGAACCAGTCTCCATATCAAGGCCCTCCATTGAATTCAGCGTTTTCAAACCATCCCTTCCTCCGACCACTAGGAGTTTGTCTCCGAGTAGAGCCACGCCAAATTGAAGACGTCTTCCACTCATGTTGTGGACCATACTCCATGAATCACTGCGAGCGTCGTAGGACTCTATTGTAACTGGCCCTTTGTTGCGATCAATCCCACCAACGACTAGAAGCCGTCCTAATGTTGCTTTCCTAGGGCGAGTACGGCGTGAAATCATTTGGAAGCGTCGTGCTGGTAGAAGGTGCCACTTCATGGCTTCAGTTATAAGTTTTTGGCAGCTGGCAACATCACCTAGGACTCGTTCAACGTGATCAATTAGGAAAGCTGGGTCTAAAAGAGGCAGTTTGATATGAGATAACAGTCTCTCAACGTGTTCCATCCTAGAAGGTTCATGTTTCAACCAAGACATGAGGGCGTAAAATATTTGTTCCTCAAAAGACACATTGAGTTCATCACTTGAGAGTAATGTTGACATTTGATCTACTGTTAGTTGTAAAAACTCTTGATTTTCTATCACCTGAAATGAGGTCCAATAAAATAAAAAGTTTCTTATTACTTTAAACATGTTTGATTTACCTGCATGAAATTTTTATTAGTATAAGCCTTTGCTTCTAACAGCAGACTATTACAGTTCTGATGTTCTGCAAAGACTGCAATTCCAAGACAATTACTTGGATGCAGCTGGTTGCCAAGGAACCTGGAGCAAGCTTCAATAACTTTTGTCAACTGCATGAGACAAGCTGTGGCTAACAAAGCCTCTACATTATCTTCTCTGATTTCAATCATACCCGTATAACAATAGTTAACAACTGACTGAAGAATATCATAGTTGATGTCTTTGAGCACAATTTCATTTTCACCTTGTTCTCTCAAATTAGAAGTAAACATTGCAGCAAAGTACTCTGAAGCAGCTGATAAAACCAGCCTAAAAACAATAATGTTATTTATGCATTCAATAAATAATAAGTTATTAAAATTACCTATGTGCTGGGACTTTTCTTCCATTCACTCCAGCAATAAGAGTAACATCACATAATTTCCCAATATCAAGATAGAGTCTCATACTGGAAAGACTGTTTTCTGCGTGGCCCTCACATCGAAATTGTTCTTCCTGGGATGAAGAGGATGCCGAGGAAAACAAAGAGAGCCGGCTGAAATCACGAGGCAGGTGCTCACCTTCAGGAAGCTCAGTACTGGTACTGGAGAGACTCGCCGAAGAATTGGCATTGAAGCTTGTGTAGCCGGAGTCCCTCGAAGGGCTTGAGTTTGCAATCGACATTGTTAATTATTGTGTTTCCCAGGATATCATGCCACTGACACACTGATGTCTGATGCAGTCGATGTTTTTGTTGTGGCGGAACAAAACATGAACTTGCGTGAACTCCAGTGAAATCAACGAGTGAAAGAAAACAGAAACAGCAAGGTCAAGAGAACTTCAATTGCGCATGACTGCTGAACCGAATTCAAAAGTTTATTAAGTTTATAGATACGAAGTGAGAGTAAAATATGACAAACACATTGTGAATCTCTTTCACAGTATCGCTGAGTATGCTCACGAAGTGTGTATTCATTGTCTTGATGAAACTTAACTAGAACACTTACTTAATTTTGCTTTCTAGAACGTTTTCGGATTGCTGCCTTCTTTAGTATTTTCTCCATACTGATATGTTGTATTTGTGATATTTTACTCTCACTTCGTACTTAATAACGTAATAAAGTTTTTAATTCGATTCAGCAGTCATACGAAAAAGATACTGTAGAAGGCAGCAAGCCTAAAACGTATTACAAATTAAAATTAAGTAAGTGTTGCCTTCTCCAGTTTATTATCACTCACAACTGTCAATTGCCCTAAGCGTGTTGACGAGTGAACCAAGCCGAGAGAGAGCGCAAACTCTAGAATTTGTGCGCTCACTCTTTCAATGTACCGAAGAAAATGTTAAAATGGAAGACATTTGAAACTGCAGATGTCGACACATGTCGCATCAGTAAGTGAAGCTGGACGGCTGAGTTACGCGTGAGACAAGAGAGAGTCGGGAAGTTTGTGATTTAAGGGTTAGATGTGACAAATTGTGAAGCAAAATAAATCTAGCTGTTCTCTTGCATTTCTGCTCTTTTCTCTCTTTTCTGACAATAACAACAGAAAATATTAAATAAAGGCATACTAAGACGTATTATGCACGATAAGCGTAATTGCATAATTTTAATATACTTATAGAAATAGGTATAAACCTATTTAAATTAATCTTGATAACAAGCTACATTAATTAGTACTATATATTCTTGCATTTATTACACATATATTGTCGTCATTCTTTATATATAAAGTTTGTAATTAAGATTAATGTTTACTTTTACTTTATCCTTGTGTTTATTTTATAATATGTTTTCAAATTAAACTTTAGTAATATATAAAAGTATCAATTAACTATCACTCTTTAGAACAATTATAAGCTAGAAACATTAATTTCTATATCAGGTCTGACTAAATTATGGCCTTGGCACCATTTGCAAATAATAATCTGGCAAAGCAATTGTAATACCATTTATGAACTGTGAAAAGTCCGGTTTCTTGTGTCCTACTGGCATTGTAAGTGTGAAATTTTGCAGAATACCAGCAACAAATATGAACATTGTATTTCTAGCGAATGTCTCCCCAGCACAAAGTCGTTTTCCTATCAATTAAAATGAAATCTGTTAATGTCACTGACTTCAACGATAAAATGTTATTCAACTCAATTGCTCCAGATACTTATAATCAGTATAACTGCTTTATAAGTACGAATCAATAATAGGATAAAAGTGTATTACCAGCTCCAAATCCAAGCGTCATATCTTTTTTCAGTAGATGCCCATCGTCGTTTAAGAAGCGCGATGGATCAAATACTTCTGGATTTTTCCAAAGAGCCGCGTCATTATGAGTTCCCCAAAGATTTGGAAAGATTACTGTGTCTTTGGGAATAAAATAACCACCAAGATATGTATCCTTTGTGCATCGACGAGTAATACAAAGTGGGACAATAGGGTCCTTACGTAGTCCTTCTCGAAGGAGTGCTTCAGTGTAGGGCATACTGAAAGACCAAAATTTTTACGCTACAAATGGAATACTTTCATAAAAATACGTACTCTTTACGATCATCTAAAGTTGGAAGTCGACCTCTTCCAACCACACTATCAATTTCTTTCTGGACTTTGATTTGGATATCAGGTTGGTGCACTAGATACGCAAATATAATGTTCAGTGTATGCCCAATTCCAACTGGCGCTGGAAATGTATAATCTGCAATGGTGTAGATCATTTGCTCTTCTGTGAATGAAGTTGTTTCCTTGTTATCATCCAAATAGTGCATTTCATTTAAGTAAACATCAATAAAGTTATCAACGACGTCTTTTTGATGCACCAATTTCCTTTCTTCGATAACCTTCTTTGCAAATTGAGTTATAACTTTACTATCTTCAAAACTCGAAGTCCAGCCAAAGTACTTTGGAGCAATGTATCTTAGCCATGGAGAAATGCAGATTAGATTTCCAGTAGAGTCAATACATTTTAAAAAATTAGTAGCTGCTCTTCCAACTTCTCTTAGTTCTCGGTAATCATCATAGTGTCGATTTGATAGAGTGTGATGAATACAATTTACAGCAGGACCATAGATAACATCAGGCATTTTAACAATTCCAGTTGTTGTACAAATATCCTAAAATATAACATACATTTAAAGAGAAAATATTACTTATTAGTTTACGTACAGCATCTTCTGGTTTTGGTTTGCTAGTAAAAAAATTGATTAATCCATGGACCTCATCAGCAACTGTTTGTTCCATGTCTTGATCTCGTCTTCCAAAGCCATAATCTCGCATGAACCGAAGTGAAAACCATCGCTGATCTTTCCATACTGCACCACCAGTAAAAAAGATTCCAAGGTATTTACCATTTCCACGGTTTTCAACAATAACATTCTCAGCTCTAGCTGAGAATTCATCTCTCCAAAGAATTTCCTTAATCAATTCGTAGTCATGTGTTGTTACGTACGCATTGCCAGCAATATAAAAACCAAGCAGTTTTGTTTTGTACTTTTTTGTGAGTTTCACTAACCCAATATGGGGATAAAAAAAATTTTCTTTTAACAGTGCCCAATATCCAAGCCAAAATGGAAGTTTAGGTGGGCCTTCAATTCAAAAATATATTTAAACAATTTTTTTTTAAATAATTGCTTTAAAATTCACCTGGTGGAAAATTTGCATGTTTCCCACTAATTTCCTTCAAGAACAAGAACACAATCAACAGTACAATCACAGCAAAGAGGATCGGTACAGCCAACATGTTGCTGAACGACTGGAAATAAACTTGAAATCAACTTTCGTTTAAATACGCAACAGCAAATCAACTTTCACGCTGGGGATATTTCTTTCAATATCTTCTCCCGGCAGTATACACGCAACACAGGAAATGAACTGCAATGCCACCAGTACAAATAGATATTAAATACATAGACAATGACCCATTTTATACTTATTTATACTTAGTATTCACTATGTATTTATCTAATATATCATGCATTAATTATTAGCTGCGCATAAGTGGACAAGATTTAATCCAAAATGTTTAAAATATTATCTTATTAATTTAGTTGAATGAATTTGCAAATTTCAAGTTATTGTTGAGGAACTACTTTCACCACAAAACTGTGCTATAATCCTGATGTCAAAGGTACCAAATACCAGTTTACTTTAACTTTTCACCTATCATTCGTTTTAATTATATGTTCTAATATGTGCATGGATATGAGAACTACTACAATAACAAAATATACATGCCATATTAAAAACATAAACGGTTATATAAAGTTGCCGAAAAAGTACTGAACAACACGTGTAATCATAAAAAAATGTATAAACAAGATAATTATATTAGTGTATTGTTGATTGTAGTTACGAAGTGTTTTGAGATTCATTATGTTGATGAAATTTCACCCTAAAACTTTTTGTCACTTGGTAGAACGTTTTCGGCATGTTGCCTTCTTCAAATTTCCAGGATTCGTAGCCATTAGACCTCGGTGCTTTGTGGCGCTCGTATCGGCGAGTGTTTTATTTGTGACATATTGGCTTACAATGCATTTACTATATAGAGTTGATTTGCATTGGTTTATATGGGACATGTGGTGTTGCTTGCTCAA
>JAODIE010010940.1:0-79967 GCA_027575565.1 Diploeciton nevermanni
AAGAACCCAGTAAAGAGAACAGACACATTTTTTATCGACTAATATCACATATATGGGTTGTTCGTGGAACTTATGCAACAATTGAAGAAACTTTGAAGCACTCTTCTGAAAAATTCTTTTTATATAAACTGTCATTAGAATGCAAATTAAATCAGTTCAAAATCGGTGCAAACATTCAAGGCGATGGTGTAGCACATGGTGAAGATTTGTTTTATCTGTTTCATCATTCTTTGATGACGCCAGAAATTAAGAAAGGAAGTATTGAGGATATTGCAATACAACGGTTGACTACTTGGTGGTCCAATTTCGCAAAGTATGGGGATCCAAATGGAGTTGAGGACAACTCGTTACTGCAACCAAAATGGCCCAGTGTGGATGCGGACAAATTACAATGTATGAATATTGACGTAGTACCCTCTATTCAATTTGATCCGGAGGAAAAATATATGAAGTTTTGGCAAGCAATTGAAGAATACGCATTTTCATCTTGACTTTATGAATAAAATTTAAAGCAATATTACTTTTAATGGGCAATAAGTTAATTGCGACGCATATTTCTACAAATCCACAACACCCATTTAATCACAAATATAAAGTCCGCTCTTTATTATTAACGACAACAAGTTTCGTTGAGTGTATCTTCAAGCACGCTGGGATGTCAAAAGTAGGCTACCCTGACCATGAAGAGTTGAAAGAAAACTCCAAGTTTTTGAAGTTATAATTATGTTGTCCCATGCCAATACGGGCGTACAAA
Source organism: Diploeciton nevermanni (assembly GCA_027575565.1). NCBI lineage: Eukaryota > Metazoa > Arthropoda > Insecta > Coleoptera > Staphylinidae > Diploeciton > Diploeciton nevermanni. Next base: position 755 of record JAODIE010010940.1, read on the forward strand.
TCTAGTGCCTACACAAAATACGTGGAAATTCACGGGAAATCTGGCCACTCGGCATACACAAGTTATTCGCAAAATTGTCGAACAAAAAGTAAGAGTAAAGACGCGCGACAAAGCCTTGTGCAATCTTACATGTTTGTCAAAGCGCGAAGTTGTGGATGAGGCCAATAGGCTTCAATAATATAAAGCGGTATTCATATCTCTGCATTTAATAATTTATAAATTAAACATTTATTAGATGAAGTTGCGTTGTTTAAAGTCTCAATCCAAAGTTTCCAATAGAAGGAAAAAGTAGTGTCGTATTGGGCAGTCAAATACCCATTCCTTGAATACATTCACACTGTATAGTTGTTTAATATATGCGTTTATTTAGCGTTTGCATTTTCTCACAGAAAATAAACTTTAGTACCTTATAATATTGATACTATTAAAAATAAACAAATTATTTTTGCTCAAACTTCTTTAGAATTAACTAGTTGTTATTACAATTCTATCAAGTCTAATTAATCTTATGGAAATCTAAAATGAAATTCAACAATCAGAGATGCCCCGCTCCGTAGCGCAGTCGGTAAGCCGTCTGTCTGACTGTAGCAGTGACAGCGAGGTGCATATTTGAGGGACACGGGTTCAAATCCTGCTGGGGGATTTTCAATATAATATATACTTTCATAGAATTTAGTCCCAATAACTGCTAATAACTGCTAATAATGGTTGCTACTGCAACTCAAAAAAAAAAAACAATCAGAGATTTGCTATCCATCGGAAATTTACTGTTGCTCAGTGTTATAACAGAAAATTTATTAGATGCCTCAAAAAATCTATTAATCAAAAGTTTAAAGTATAAGTAAAATGCAATTTTAAACGTAATTGCAATAAGTACTTATCATATCTAACAAGGCCAAGTGACGTTGGTTGTAAACTGAACTTTGGTATGTGCACAGTGCAGAGAGAGAAGTAAGTATGTCAGGCAAACATCCGATTGTTACAACAAAGCTTGGTGCCTTAAGAGGCAAAACAGACCCAGCAAGTAATAGGCAAAAATATTACACTTTTCATGGTAATTAATTTGCAGAACCACCAGTTGAAAATTAAAGGTGAGATATTTCAAATGTCGTTTTGCTATTGATCGGAAACAGATCTTTTGGTTAAATACCAATTAAAAGCACAGATTTGGTATAATTATTTAGTATATTATGAAGTAAAAAGGGCCTGTCTCAAGTTTGGTATGCCACTACGTTGGTTAACAATTGGGTAACATAGTACATGTTGGTATCCTGGGAATGGAATTGTAGAAATCACAACTAACAGTAATCTGATTCACGAGCTAATGATTAACATTCTAAGAAATAAGAAATTACGAAGTATTTAAGATTCATTATGTTGATATAATTTCTCTATAACACTTACTTAAAATTGATTTATAAAACGTTTTTGGCATGTTGCCTTCTTCAGTGCAACATGCCAAAAACGTTTAAACAAGTGACTAAAAGTAAGTGTTATAGAGAAATTATATCAACATAATGAATCTTAAATACTTCGTAACCACACTCAACAATACCTCATTCTAAGAAAACTAAGCCAATCTACAGCATCATTTCATCATGTGACAATAAATAGTACTTAAATTAATCTGTCCTTAAAACCTTACATAATTACACAATATCAACAAATAAAGAAACCATCAAGCTCACTTGATAACTATATGAATTGACATCTTAAGCGGTAGGGAGTAGAGGGTAATTTTGTTTTGTTAACCGATCATTGCTCTCGGTACGGTATCTAATCTAAGTGAATGAGTAGTGGGCAATGAAACTAAACTGTAAGCATAGCATTAACTAATCAATTGTTGACTAATCCATTGGAGTTTCTCTATATTTGTAATCTGTAATTATGTAAATAAAGAGTTTGTTAATCTAAAAAAGCAAGATGCATATTTTGGGCATGGGTTTAAATCTTAGAGGTATGTTTAATATAATATGTATTCCCGCAGAGTTCAGTCCCAATAACTGTTAATAACCCTGGTAGTTGATGCAGTATAATAGAATGGAGATCAAGTACGGTGTCGGGGTCCGACGTGGTTGCAGACGCTGTACGAGAAATTATATTTGTCGGAAATATGTAAGTCTAATGTTGCCATTTCAAGGCGACATACGACATAATGACAATCGTAAACAATAACTATGTCAACTATTACAACTAGATACAAAACAAACAGAAAAAGGAAAAATAATTCAAACGTAATTTTTTACTTTTCATAACATTCCACATGCAGAAGCACCAATTAGGAACTTATGTTTTAAGGTAAGTTTTAAGGTAAGGTAAGTATTATTTCACAATAACAATAAATCAATGTATTTTAGTTGTGAATTATGAATGTTATGCAATGTATCAATTTTATTTAAATTAAATGGTTTTACGCCAATTGTATACAAAAAACATAGCGATATGAGTTTTATTTATGATAGAGTTTATGGTTATTCGTTATGGGCTCAAACAAGATTGACGTAAATGGCCCAGACTATTTTATACGTGAAGGTTTTGCTAGAAAAGTAACACGTCATACGTCAAAGGGAGAAGGTAGAAGATTCCATAAAGGTCTGAGACAAGGATGCTGCATATCCCCAGTCCTATTTATGATCTATGTGGAAAGAGCACCTAGCCAATGGAAATTTCAGGGCATGGGCTTTGATATTGAAGGTGCCCCAATATACATTCTACAGTTTGCGGATGATCAGGTCCTGATTGGGCAGTGCAAGGACGATGCCGAATACATTTGTCGTAAACTCATTGACGCATACGAAGAATGTGGTATGACACTAAGCACCAAGAAGACCCAGTATATAAGAGAGTCAACAAACATCCGGTATAGAGCCACACAGGCTAAGAAGGATATTGAAGCTTTGAACGGTGTCTGGTGGTCACGCAAAATAACCAAGCGAATTAAATTACGAATATATAATACTGTTGTCAAGAGTGTTTTATCGTATGGAGCCGAGGTCTGCACAATGGTCGAAGCTGACAAAAAGTGTATTCTGGCAGTAGAAGTGGACGCACTAAGAAGATCTGCAGGTGTAAGTAGGTTAGATCGAGCCAGGAATAAACGAGTCCGAGAAATAATGAGGCACGATAACACATTATGGACTCCACCGAGTAACAACTAAAGTGGTATGAACATGTGTTGCGTATGAGAGAAACACAAATACCGAAAAAAATATTATAGAATGGTGTCCGGTCGGTCAAAGAAAAAAAGAAAGACCCAGAGGGACGTGTCAGCACAGTATTAATAAAGCGATGAGTAAATACAACCTCTGCATACAAAACTGCCATCAGAGGGATGAATGGAAGGCACTAATCAGAAAGTGTCTAGTTACGCTTTAAAAACCGATGCGTATATATACAATGTTCGTCAATCTCGGACAGAAAGATCAAATAGCAACATTTGAATAGATAAAAAATAATATTAGGAATTATGGAGAAGGTTCAAATAATATTACAGTGTTTGGTTTCAGTGCTGGCAGTGCATCAATACACTACATGCTATGCTCATCAATGCGTAAAGGTTTATTTAAGAAAATCATAATCTGTATTTTCAGTTAGAAGTGGAATCTTGTTTACTTGAAATACTATTGAAATATTACAGTTCTCTACCATTTTGTTCTCCAAAGTAAGAAAGCGATTAGTTGAATTTTGCGGCATCTAGAATGTAGATTTAGAGAGATTTTGATAAATTTCTATTGAAAAATATTGATTTTGACATGCCTGAAAGACCGTTGGTCAATGGCTTTGTATATGTAGGAAATATATTATTATTATAGATTTTGATATTATTTTTTAGTTTTTTGCTCACAAGAAATGAAATAACTCAAATTAGTCACAAGTCACAAGGCTACAAATATTAATTTGTAGAACGTTTTCGACTTGCTCACGAATAGTGTAGTATCCTCGCATGTGACCTTGAATCATTTGTGCTTGTCATTGAAACCAAAAATAAACATGAATCATCATTTTTACTAGACGAACCTACATCAATTATAAAATGTCGTAATTTTATCAATGTGACAATAATAACTGAATATAATGCACATAAAGAACTACTATTCTTTGCCGCCATGAAACATAACTATAATCTCAACTTGGCGATCAAAGAATCAACAAATTTAATCATAGTAGTAAAAGCAATAACTTGAAAGAATATTACTTTGATGGAAATGATTACACACTGCCTGCGAATAGATGACAATATATTGATTGCACAGAAACAAGAAGAATGTTTACAACAATCCACCAATCAAGCACCTGTTCAATTTACGTTAATTGATTCAGAAATTGATATAAGCATGTTTTTAATTGCAATTAATCTTCCATAATTATATTCTAACAAAGAAATGAATGAAGAAGATTCTAAAATAACAACTAAGATGGCAAAAATGTGGACATAGTTTGCTGAAACATCAAGTTTTCGCAAAACGATAGAAGTTATCACAATTCCAGAACATAATGGTTCAGTTAAACTGTTTTTAAAGCTGGGTAAACTTCTAGTTCATTGGACAAGGATATATCACTCCCAAAGGTTATTGCGTATATCCATCAAAACATAAGCAATTACGGTATATTATTGTTATTTCCCAATAAAAGACATGTGTATTTAAATTGGACCCCAAAACATATTTTGCCATTCGCCTACCAACATGAGTTTCATGCCCATCGTGATAACTCAATATGGTGTCCTGAAAGGGCAGAAAGAAAAAAGCAAAGAAGGTTTGGAATTTTTTTCATTTTTGGGTATTCCATATGCTCAACCTCCTATTGGAAATCTAAGGTTTAAAGTACGTACTTTATTTTATAGTCTACAAATATTAATTAATAGTTATCCCTTATAAATAGGCACCACAACCGCTCAAAGCATGGGATGGAGTTCGAACTGCGACAAAAGAAGGGGACATTTGCTACCACAAAAACGTTCTATTTGACCTAACTGCTGGATCTGAAGATTGTTTATATCTAAACGTATTTACTCCAACATTACCGATAACTGCCAATTTTGCGTTAATTCCAGTCATGGTATGGTTCCATGGCGGCGGATTTACAACTGGTTCTGGACGTCGAGACATTTATGGCCCGGAGTTTCTAATTGATAAAGGAGTTGTCGTAGTAACAATGAACTTCAGACTTGGAGCACTAGGATTTCTCACACTCCAAGATGAAAGCCTAGGTGTATTAGGAAATGCTGCATTAAAAGATCAAAACATGGCTTTAAAATGGGTCCAAGCAAATATAGCCCAATTTGGTGGAGATCCACATAATGTTACTATTTTTGGTGAAAGCTCCGGAGCAGCTTCAGTTTGTTATCACATTGTATCACCCATAAGTAAAGGATTATTTCATAAAGCAATCATGCAAAGTGGTGTTGCTAGCTGCGTGTGGGCCCAGGGAAGAACAAATTCTGCTTATGATTTATTAGCAGCGCTAGGTAAAGAAGCTAAAACTGACCATGAAGCTCTAAAGCATTTACAAGCCGCGTCTGTGGAAGAAATTATAGAGGCCCAACTCAAAATTCATGATGTATTTATATTAAGTCTTTCATAGAAGACTAATACCATAACTGTTTATGTTTGTTTTAGCTTCCTAAGCCTTCATTTTTACGACCATTTTGTCCAACTGTAGAGAAACATAAAAAAACTGATGAGTTGTTTCTTCCAGATTATCCATTAGTCTTAATAAAAGCAGAAAAACATTCAAAAGTTCCAATAATTATTGGTTCAAACTCTGGGGAAGGCTTGCTTCTAAAAGCCTTCGAACTTTGCTTAAAAACTAATTTTATCCCAGAGAATGATGAGGACTTTGTTCCACATACTTATGGACTAAACAACAATTCTGACAAATGTCGGGAAATCGGAGAAAAAATTAAGAAGTATTATTATGGTGAGCAGGATCCCCGTTATTCAGTCAGATCAATTTGGTATGAATACAATACGGACGCTTTTTTTGTCAGAGAAATTCTGAAAGTAGCAGAAAGTTTAATTCAATCAGGAAACGAAAAAGTGTTTCTGTATAAATTCAATTTGAAAACCAGATTGAACATGTTTTCTAGTTTTACAGGAGCTACTGGAAGAGGAACTTGTCATAGTGATGATATATACTACTTGTTTAGGAGTGAGTTGAGTTTCAATTATCCTGCAAATAGTCCTGAAAATATTGGTATTCAAAGAATGACTAAATGGTGGACTAATTTTGCCAAGTTTTCTGATCCAAATGAAAATGGAAGTGATCCTTTGTTTTCGGTTAAATGGGATACTGCCAATGCCAGCAATATGCAATATTTGGAAATCGACAAAATAATTAAATTTAAACCTAATTACAATCAGACAAGCAATGACTTTTGGAAATCGATGGAGTCCATGGTCTAGTTCATGCGTTTTAAGCAACAAAATATAATATTTAAAAACATACACATTTTTTACTTTACTTTTACTTCACTGCTTATATACTTAAACAAAATAACATTGCAATTAAATACTAAAACTTAAATGATATATACTCTCTCAAAATACATTAGCTCAACAATTGAAATATCTACTAGCGAAGAACATTTTATATCTGAAACCGCTTTAAAAATAAAATTTATTTTATTAAATTAAAAAATATTAAATATTCTAAAGTCTGGAAATTATAACAAAGTTCTAGTCATACTGAAGCATAATCCCAATTGTTGCCGATCCGTAGAATATCTCATATATAGAACATTCCATCATCGGCATCTTTCTACAAGGGTCCATCCGAACTCCAAATGTGGAGGCTGTCAAGTAGTATATTTAAACATTGTAAAGACTCGGCTCCATAAAGTGTAATTGTTTATTGCACCCCTTGTAATGCACCATATCTCAGCGCTGCGTCGCCTACTACAATAGTGTCCTTCCACAAATTGTGTAAAGTTGCGTTGTGCCTATTTGTTGGATTTTGGCTGGGTCACATACCTTCACATAATCAGTGTTAGCCCTAAATAAGGTCAAACGTTTTTTCCTCTCGCTGTACTATTAACTTATCACTCAACTTCATATCTGTTTCGTCAATTCAAAGTCTCCATCGCCTACTTAACAAACCACTAACAACAGAACAGTATAATTTAGAGTTTAATAAAATAAAAAACATAGCAATAGAAAACGGATACAACACCAAAGAAATAATTAAAATATACAACAGAATAAAACACAGAATCATATCCCAAAGCATTTCCCAACTAGCTCAAGACACAAAATACCTCACATTCACATATACTGACGACAATATTTATAAAATTACAAAAATATTTAGAAAATTAAATTTTAAAATAGCATATAGGACAAACAACAAAATATTCCAAAGACTAAATAACCCATTAAATCCTCTAAACCTCCACAAATCCAGCGGTATTTACAAATTAACTTGCCACTCCTGTCCATCCATTTATATAGGAAAAACCAATAGAAATTTTCAAATCAGGTACAAAGAACTCAAAGATCCCCAAACGTATTATTCCCCATTTGCCAACCACTTAATTAAATATTCACATGCAGGTAACAACATAGACACAACACTAACAATATTAAAAACGGACAATAGGCATTTAGATATTAAAGGAATCCTTCAAATCTACAAACATAAATTAAATAACCCAAAACTTCTTAATCTAGAGACTAATCACATAATCCCTAAAATACCCATCCTTGATAAAATAAACAGCCGACTACCCTCCACTCAATATTACTAATTTAAGCAATATATAAATCGCAAACTTCTACAATTTCAATCATACTGAAGAAGGCAACATGCCGAAAACGTTTTACAAATCAATTTTAAGTAAGTGTTATAGTGCAATTTTTCAACATAATAAAAGTATTATATTATGATTATACCCAAAATGTTGGCCCAACAACTTAACTAAAACGCTCACTAAAAATTTATTTATAAAACGTTTTGACTTATTGCCTTCTTCAGTATAAAGCTTATTTAATATTTCGTTTGTTTTTATACAATTTGTTGATTGAAAAGATCCGGAGGGGGTGGTCCGCTGTTCAGAAACAAAAAATAAAATTGATCAAAATACCTATCCCCAACAAATAAAACAGCCGACCACTTTCACCATCAATAAGCCATATAAAAACAGATGAAATAGTAAATAAACCTTATACTGAAGAAGGCAACAAGCTGAAAACGTTTTACAAATAAATAATTAGTAAATGTATAGTTAAGTTTCATCTACATCAGGGATCAACCTTTGTTGAACCGCGGGCCATTTTCGGATCAAGTAAATTAGTGCGGGCCGCACATTGGAACTTGTCTATTATCAAAAATAAATAGTAAAAAACTTTTTTATCGCAATATATATTAACAATATGGCCGGAGAACAAAAATTATCCAATTTATGAGAGCAATTTACATTAAAAATAACATTTCGGGCTAATTTCCGCCATTTGCAACCAAAATACATTTTTAAATAAACTCACCATCCGTAAATAAGCACGTTCACGCTATAAGTTTGTTGTTTTTTCTTGAATTATGATGGTGCTTTGGCGGGCCGTACAAAAGGTTATTGGAGGCCGTTTACGACTCGCGACCCGTATCTACATAATGATCTAGAGCATGGATTTTGCAATAATATATATGGTTGGATAAACTCTCCGCAGGCTTCAAACCCGTGCGCAAACCCATTATGTATATTGTTTTAAATCATAATCCATGATAAATAGACTTTAAAGAGAAAATTCTAGTGTGGTAAAAGACAGACACCCGGCAGGATAACCTAGGACTTTCGCATTCAATTTGCCTTAATTTACAATCATTTATATTTAAATAAATCATTCAAGATGGTAGAAGAATTGGAAATAATAAAATGATGTTCCCAAGTAATTGTAAGTCCATCTATTCGCATTTAAATCAAGACTTTTATAATTACAAGTATAATAAAATTAAGTACAATTGGTTGATTTAATATGCACATAAACATCCTAAGACATGAAAATTTCGATATTAAATAGTTCATTTTTGCTAAGACAAATCGTTCATGGTTTATTACTGTTTCCTTGTTGCACCGATGGAGTGCTATTGTGTGGGATTATCATAATACCTATTTTATTTATTTATTACTAAAATTTATCGTTCAATGACTACTTTACTTTAAAATCTAGCTAATATTGAATTTAAAACACAATATCAATTCGTTAAAACTTATCAGCGTAACTTAAGACAAACGTTTTAAAATATTCGGATGTTATTTTGCGGAGAGGGAAAAGCTATATTATATAAGTTTGAAAGTAACAAATCGAACCAAACAGTTTCGTAAGTTCAGTTCTTTGCCAAGTCAGTAGCATAGCACATTTCAACAATGTTGCCCTCGCCCATTATAAACACTAAAGATGACAAGTTGCATGGAGAAAAATGAGACAAATACAACATATTTCTCGTTTACGCCATACGCAACGCCACTAATCAATAGTTTAAAATCATTGCCAACACCTTGGGATGGAATACTTGATGCCAATAAAGAAAATAATTAGTGTCTCAACAGAGATTTATTTTTACAGAGCATTTATACGTCTTAGCCCGGTTGTGGTTTGGGTACATGGTGGTGCATTTGTTACCAAAAATAAGGACCGTAAAATGCATAGCCCAGAATTCTTCATGAATAAAATTATGAATGTTGTTATCGCTTCCATAAATTATCGATTGGGTACCTTAGGTATGTGCAAAATTCATATAATGGTCTATTGTAATTATTCCTACAATTTTCTTGTTTTTTATATTGCTTTTCAAAGGATTTTTAAGCTTAAAAGATCCATCCCTTAGCAGATCGAGAAATGCTGGTTTAAAAGATCAAGTTATGGCTTTGAAGTGGATACAAAGAAATATCACAGCTTTCGGTGGAGAATCAAAGAAGGTAACAATCTTTGAAGAAAGTGCAAGATTTGGTTCAGTCTCTTATTATCACCAATCAGTAATGGCTTATTTCACAAAGCAATTCTACAAAGTGGTGTCACAATAAACTCCTGGGCTGAAGAAAACAAAATCAGTAAAAAGCATTGATGCAAGAACTAGGAAAAACAGCATCAAATGGGATTGAAATATTATCCATATTGCAAAATGCAACCAGAGAGAAATTAATCGAAGCACAACTAAAAGAATTCTAGAAAAAATATATTGCGTGACACCTATCACGCAGAAGATATATTTTATATGTTTAAAACCGCAATGACACCAGTGATTGATGAAAATAGTGATAAAACCAATTTAATTAAAGACATAACAACATGGTAGACCAACTTTGCTAAGTTTGGCAATCCAAACGTCGCTGACAATAAAATAAGATGGCTGAAAACAACGGAAAACATGGAATATTTACATATCTGTAAGAATCCTAAAGTTGCGTCCTAATTTGGACAGAAATCTGCGAAATTTTAGAAGTCAGTTGAATCACCCTATTAAAATCAGTTTATATCAACTGTAATGTGATTTAAATACAAATAGTGGTTTTAGTCAGTTAAAATGTGTACTTTATTTAATAAATTATAAGTTTAAGCATATTTTGCAGACTAACCAACTACCCAAATCTCAAAGCATTATATTAATTCAAAGAAGTAGATGTGAGTAAAGCAACACCGCGTTCGTAAAAACTATGTGGATCCTGTCCGGGAGATATATTAAGGTCTACTGTAAATAGCAATTCAGTACGGGTTGAATTTAAATATACAGGTAATGATAACCGGCCGTTCAGAAGTTTATCGCCACTCGTAACCCGAACCCAACGTAGAAGTGTTATTGGCAATTCAATCATAATGCTGGATGTAAGTAAGAGTTGGTTGTTCTTACATTGAGCCCCTTGAAGCTTGACACCAACCACTGCAAAGCAATCCGATGGAACCGTACTTCTATCGTGGGTATCTGTAATAGTAACATCCAGTTGTAATTCTTCTAACGGCCAGCTATTAGCTTGAGCGACACATTGACGTGTTGCGGTAATATAGGCTTCCGGGTTCAGAAGGCCACCCAGCCATACCGGAAAACTTTGCAGTTCTTTTGCCCCAACATTGGACACCAGATATGAGACATCTTGTAATTGTTTTACCCTTTGGCTGAAGTCGGTAATCCATTGAATTACTGTGCATCCTCTGGGTACAGTGTACCTACGCCAGTTTCCCGGCAGTATTCCACGTACCAACTCACTTATCATAACACGATGATAATTCGTTTGTTTCTTTTCTCCTTGACATATCAGTACAACATCATTCAAATCATGGATAACTTCAATAAGTAGTTTGGAGCCACAGTTGACTTCTCTTTCAAAATAGCGATATAATGGGTCCTTGATATTTTCCACAGTGCGCTTTAATGTATTTAAACTCTTGGGTAGCAATTTTAACCATGTTATGGCGGAATTATGGAGCGTCTTCATCCATGATGGTCTCCCATCCCCTTGTTCAGGATGTTCTTGAGAAATATCTTCTACGCTGTATGCCAATTCGTCGTCATCTTCCAATTGCTGCATTTTCAGCAAATTGCTAATTAAATCCGTTCCACGAGTAGTTAATAACACCTTTTCAGCATTATTTGGCAGACCCAACCAACTGGGAGTCTGTCTTTCAACAAGAGACTCAATCCATTTTAAGAAATGATCACGACGAGTGCCATCAGGCATAGTAATGTTTCGGCTTGCATTGAAACTTCCGTCGATGTTACCAACCAAAGCAAAGTCGACTTCAAAGCTTCGTGGTGTGAAGAGCTTAGTGAGGAATGAATGCAAAAGCCGCTGATCAAATACGTTGTCAATTTTACCGCCATAAATAGACTGTGACAATAAAGTCACCAGGGCATCCCAAGGAACTTTCTCGGGTGGTAAATTAGTGCGTCCCATTGCAGTACTTTCTATCCATGTATCCAACGTATCACATGCAACTCTAAGATCCGATTCGTTGAACTCATAATGCTTTGCCCATCCCAAAGGTACATACCGCAACCTTTCCTGTACAATAGAATGAAACCAAGCCAATAAGAAATATAAACGTGCCCGTTCGCTAGGTGCCTTCATCATGCGACTAGCCGGAACTGTGCTAAATGTGCGCAATAAATTAGCGCGAATGCCTGGTGGTGGTTCATAGACGAAGATTCTTCCAGCCCTCAACAAGTTAACTGGTAATTTAGGATTAATTTCCATAGTTAAGAAAAGTCTGAAGTTTGCATGGGGTTGCAAAGAATGCAATTTCTTCTCAAGTTGTACCAACCACTGAGGAGCTAAATGAACGTTCTTTAGCATAACCCAGCGACCAGTCTTGCAAGCTGCATTGATTGCACGTTCTGCTTGATTGAATCCCTCCGCAGAACCAATTGCAATACTTGAAATTTGTTTGTTAAGTTCCGCTGCCAAATCGTCTACCCTTCCAGACGCGTCAAAACCAGGTACAGAACAGAGTAATGCAGGAACATTAGCACGTAATTCTTTCTCCACAACAGTTGCAAAATCGAGTTCATCCTCTGCTTTCTGCATGTAGTTTTCTCCTAATACAGCATCAACAAATACATGAGCAGCAGCAATTACTCTATCTGGTCTGAATGCTTGAATCAACAGTATTTGATACATTGCAGTTCCAATTGGACTCAGGGGTTTTTCTTCTTGCCACAATCTTGGCACATTTTGTTCCGGCGTACCTTGTTGAATCCACGCAGAAAATTCTGGCATTTCTTGGATTTTTTCAGGTAATTTCTTAAATGCTCCTAAACGGGTTGCCAATCGCATAAGCGCTTCTTGTTGCTCACTTAATAAACCATTAATCATTTCCCCTCCTTGCTTGTTAAATACGCCTTCTTTGCACCGGAGGAAGAAGTTAAATTCTTCATCTAAATTGGGTTCGTTGGCAACACCCTTCAGATGAATACGACACAACAGGAGGGCCAATGTAAGGCGATCCGTATGCAACATGCCCCGAGCCACACGTTCGTAACATACCGAAAACAAATCCTGAGTTATAATTTTCAATCTGGCTTGATGATCTGAGAGAGCCTCTAGACGTGGATTGCTCAAAAGTACAAAGCTAAACATGTCCAAAAACATCTTCAACGAGTATTGATACAAGAAGTGTACCTGGTTCAAACTGTCCATCGTGAAATATGTATTGCTGCAAGCCTGAGAAAGAGGCAAATATTGTTGAGACACTGTTTCAATCTCTGAAATAACTTTATCTGTCTCTTCGACTTTCTGCCCGATTTCTGCAGCTTCTTGTTTCAAGGTCTCAAGAGTTGTAATGACGCTGTCGTCGTCTAGAATCTTACCCTTGGCGTCGTTGAGAGCTTGCAACAGCGATTTCTCTAGTTGTCTTAATCTTAGATGGAATTCGCCTTGAAGTTTCAATAAATCCGATCGCTTTTCATCAATATCAGGCCGTTCTGCTTTAAGAACCTTGTTCAAGCATTGACTCTGCAGGGAGCTTCTTGTCACAGTAAAGTTCACAAAGGTAACTCTTGAACAAATATCCGGTGGAAATTCCACAGTTGGATCTCTTGTTGATAGGAAAATCACAAAAGTTGGCGATAAATCTATATCTTGGTCCCCTAATGTGATTAATACACGGCCACCAGTTCTGCGCAATTCTCTATTCAGCACTGGATTCAATATAGGATCATAATTCTCGACGTCCTGCACCAACAATGGATTACCAAAACGTAGAGCAGATTCCAAGTTCTTTCTGAATGAATCGTCTAAGAAACTGGTTTTGGTAATACGTTTTTCTTTAAACTCGTTCATTATAAACTCGGTAGCCTGACCAGACGGGTCGATAATGAGAGGATAACGGTTGAAACGCTTGATCATAATAGCATTTTCGGTACACAAATCATCAGTAGGAAGTGCATTTGCTTGCCAACGAAGACGTTCATCTGGATTTGACAAGTATTCTGTACGCGCAATATCCGGCCTATATTGAATTCCAGCTTGTGTAAGGTGCTGGGTCCAGGTTGTGAATAAATTTTGACGATAATGTTGATCAAAGTAACCACCATATGCAATAAAAGCTGAAGTCAATAGTACATCACCAAGAATAGTTGACATTTGGGATCTGAATGTTTCACTCGTAGCTTCCCAACGTTCTCTTTCAATGACCAAAGATTTTATCAAAGCAATCGAACGATCAACCTTAGCTTGAACATTCTCTAAATCGCTCTTAATAGCTTGCGCTTGGGCAATTAACTGAGCATATTCCTCTTTGTAAGAGGCAATACTTTGTTCCAATTGACTAATGAGATTCTTCATTTCGTCACCTCGTTTCTTATTAGTTTCAGCCTGTACCTCCAAAGAATTCAATTCTTCACGCAGCGGTTCTACCTTTTTCAACATATCAGCATATTGGATTTGTGCCAAAGCCCATTTAACAAGTGGACCACAAGCATTACTGGCGTGATTAACCTTTTCAAAGTTATAGTCGGGATTACTGAGGTAGCGGCTCTTCATCTTTTCACGTACATCATCTGTAATGTCTTCAGTGTTAAAGTTTGATACAATTGTGTTGATAAAGTTATCGCGCATAATAACAGCACGAATCGATTTCCAGTCGCTTGCATTTTCTCCAAGAAGTAAACAAATTGATTCAAGCGCCAGTTTAACAACAGCGGGTGGATTTGCCATCGTACGAATTTCGACCAATTGTTGCTTTCGAATAGATTTTACAGCAGCCTGGGCGTCAATTACAGCCGGTTCTACTTGTGCTAAATCTGCCATTACTTCAGTACGTTTGGCTTCAATGTGCACCGTCTGCAAGGACAATTGTTGTTGAATTTCCTGACTTTGAACCTTTTTCTTCTCTGCTTCTTGTTGATCTTTTACCATTTGCTTCAATTTAGAATTAGCAGCCTCATTCTTAGCTTGTAATTCTTGAGATTTTACTGCTAAACTCTTCTGCATATCCTCAACCTGAACCACAGTTTCAGCAATTTTACTTAGACCCACATTCAGATGATATTGCTGTTCTTCTAAATCAGATCGCTTTTCATTGTGTAATTTAACAAAGTGGTGGATAAAGTCCAAATAATGTCTGGGTGTAATTGCCATTGTGCGACTTCCGCGTTTAGCAAGACGTGCATTCGCCTTATGCAGCGTTTGATGCACATAAACGAATGCATTAATAACTGCATCTCGGTGGGTTAGAGAAGTAGTAATTTGATTACAAGCTGATGGAAAAAAGTCTGGAATCTTCCAATGTGGTTTATCCAAGTCAACGCGGTTGGTAAATTCTTTACCCACTTGGAAAAGAGCTCCATCAGACCAGTCCCCAAACCAATTCAATACGCAACGATTGAACAACGCTGGAGAGGTAGCTGCACGGTCCTTGAGACCGTCAGTTGACGGATTCATTGTGAATACTACATGCAAATTTCGCATAACTTGGCTTGTAAACCATTTATAAAGTTCATCATTCGAATCCAGCATCAAGCCTTCTCTTTGCGCACCCTCTTTACATTGGGTCATTAACGTAGTATATTCATCTCCCTCAAACAAACCAGGTACTTCACCATTGGCCAATAAAGTATTCATTCTTTCTAGGAAACTAGAGTCTAACATATTTGATTCGTCTAGAATAAACGCAATTTTCTCATCTTTGCAACCGCTCCGACGTAAAACCTGACGTAAATCTTCGTCGAAGTCTTCAGCAGTATACTTATTGTGTACCTTAATTTGGAAGACAGACAATCCATTCATCCAAGCAACAAACCTTGATAGAGTTGTTTTACCAGCACCAGACACACCGATAAGTAAAAGATGGCCTTGTGGTTGCCTAAATATTCGGTCAATTCTCAATACATGGTCTAAAACTTCATCAAATAGAACCAAAGGAACATCCAACTCTTCTTCGTAGAAAATCTTTAGTCTCGCTTTAACGTAGTCTCGTAAACGATCTCTTTCCACAGGCACATAATCTTTTGACAGCCAGTTGCTGTATAAAATTGGCCTCGACAAAGCCGAGTCGCAATTTGCCGATGGAAAATGTTTCAAAGCAACAGCATCAATATTTTCATTTGTCCAGCGCCTCTCTGCGTCTTCCACCAATCTATCTTGGAACAACCTAAGTGCTTCATGAGCCCATAGCCGGACAAGTCCTTCAATTGAGAGGTTATCTAAGGGCCGAATAGCTTCACATATACCTCGAACCCATCTGGTCATTTCACGAGGAGAATAGACATAGTGCGGTTGCATATCTTGTGTAAACTTGTCTTGGGATGCCAAGTAGAATTCAACCATCGCATTTGTAAGAGGCTCGGCATACCCACGAAGAGCAGGCATCAAACGAAGCATCGCACGTGTGAAAGTTCCATAAATTTGCTTCAAAGATGTTTCTCCAGGATAATCAACGTATATCACAGGAACATGGCGCATAAAGCGGTGAGACAGTGGTTTCCTTCCCGGATCTGTTGGGGGATTACAAGCACCAACAAATTGAATTCGCTCCAAAGAAACCCATGTTTGATCTGATGCTCGATAGAAACCTTTCTGTTCAACTAACTGACGTAAGAACATGATCACGCGCTGTGTTCCGTAGTTGTCCATATCGGGTAAATTAATTTCATCGCAGAAGAGCACCAACCATTTGCCCAATTGAACAGGTGACAAGACCATGCCATTTGGTGTTTTGCGGTACTCGCAATAATGATCAAATGTTTTCAACAGCAATTCAGGTGTTGTAGCAGATGAGAAATTCAAGCCCACGACCTCCATGTCTGGCAGCGCCCGCAATGCAGAAAACAATGTCATAGTTTTTCCGGATCCAGGTGGACCACAAAGAACTAAAAAGGAAAAATAGAAATGTTTAGATTAAAGCACAGGATAACATCGAATCCGTTTCAATATTTTGAACTTACCCAAAGGTTTATGTTCAGCAAGCCATGTGTAAAGCAATGATTCATGACGTACTGTATCCAAGGTTGGCACCACAATATCAGGGGATGCAACTTTATGAGTTTCTACTTCAATTTGTGGAACTTTGTTAGACCACGGCTGCCAATCTCCGCTTATGTTAACTTCGTAGTCTACAATTGGAATATTTGATACTGGAGGCAATGGAATAGTTGTAACGCTTCTGATGTAATCTCCCAAATCCGATCGTACTTTCAACTTAGCATCGCCAGCAAAACTCCAGAGCAATGAATATATCAAGCACTTTGGAATGTATAACTCGAGTTGTTCTGATGGAAGAGGGAAATCAGCGTGAGAGTGGTTGTAGTTGAGAACATTCCTAACACATTGGTTGAGCATTGAAAACAGTGAACTAAGTGCTCGCAACCGCGTAAAGTCCATAATATGTTCCTGTTCCATAGCATATTCCAAACACTTAATGACTAAACCATCTGGGGCCAAGAAAGGTTGCAATATTTTCGCAACTTCATTCTGTAGTTGTAAGGTGGGATTGAGAGTTTCATCGGTATCAACTTTTTTCTTTCCAAAAGTATCATCGTCACTCTCTTCTAGCGGAATACAATTCAATGACATAATAAAATGTTCAAATATCATCTCAGTTGAAAGAACATCTTCAGAGAACCAAACCATACCACAACGAGATACAGTAGCCAAAGTAGCATATTTCAAATCTTGTACTTCGAACATGATACGCACATTCGGTGGTAACGACAAACGTTCACCATTAGGCAACGTCAGAAGTTTGTTGTCATCCAAAACAGAGTTCAAGTTTTCAACCCATTCTGGGTCTACATCACCATCGAATATAATCCATTGGCGCTTGTTTATTTCTCCACGGACGTTGTCGATAATTTTGCGGAGAATGTGAGTGAACAAACCATCCGTCCATTCGCGGGTATTGGGGTCCAGGACACCATAAAGCGCCTCCTTGCTAATTGCTTTAGGATCAATTACGTGGGCGACGCCTTCAATACCCTCAAAACGCTCCAAAGCTTTCAGCAAAACGTGCCATGCTGAACTTTTGCCGGAACCACTAGGACCAACCATCATTAAGCCGTGGTTCAAATTTGAAATTTGATAGAGTTGCAAAACCTATACAGACAATAAAGTTAGAAAAGCTCAGAGTAAAAAGCATATGCACTTTGTTATGTGCATTACGAAATTAGTACCTTCTCTATCCAGGTATCTCCAATAATACCCTTCTAATGTGAAAGCATAAAATATAAAACTGTGCTAAAATTCTAACTCACACAATTGCTGCAACTGAGCGTCACAAAATTTTTGCACAAGCGTATATTAGCAGTTGACCACAATTCAAAATTAATATTCATTCAAATTGAAATTATTTACAATTGTTACCACCCTTTGCAAAAATAAAGTGAATACAAATAAACATTTCACTCTCTAAACATATGAACAATAAATAAATAATAACAAACCTTTTCCATCCACGCAGAACCTTGCTCATCACCTTCCCCACAAACCAAATATTCTTCTTGGCACACTCTCCGAATTTCATCCTTTAATCCTTTCATTTCTGCTCTGGTGTACTGAACATTAGGAAAGACGTCACTCAATAGACTGAACAGCAATGGAATATCTTCAGCCACCAACTTTGGAACCATTGTCTCACACACAGATTGAATCAAAATTTCTTGTTCTGGCAAATTCTCAGCAATGCTTGCCTCATCGATGTTAGTTTCGCCACGTTGACGCATGTTCTCCTTGATACGCATGATTCTATCTCGTTTTACGTTGCCAGCGGACACGAGTACGGACTTCAGTGCTCTCAATCCGAAATCGTAGTGAGATTGATTAGACAATTGTTCATCACAAAGTTTAAAGAATGGTACGATTTTAGAAGCAAGTTTTTCGGCAGTGCGAAAACCTTGGGAGAACAACATAACTTCTGCAATCAATTGCCGATCTGGCGTCGTCATAGCCAGAGATCTAAAAAGTTTCTTCAAGTTATCGGGTAAGTTACTACGACCCGCATATCCAGGATTCATAGTAATAAAGATTGCCATATCGGGGGAAACTTTAACTTGCTTGCCGACCAATTCAACAGTAATGCTGCCACTCGAAAGACTATCTTGACCAGATTCACGTTGAGATTTGAGAGCTTCCTGAATTGTTTGCACTTGTTGCGAAACCGCAGACAACATACGTTCCTCCAACCGATTGAATTCATCAAAACAGCCCCATGCACCCACTTGGCACAAACCAACGAAAATTCTTCCCATAGCTTGGAAGTCAAATGTTTCGTCACAATTGAATACAAGCACGAATCGCCCAAGCTGATTGCCCAAAGCTTTCACAGATTCCGTTTTGCCGGTACCAGCGGGACCGAATGGAGAACCACCAAGCCTGGCTTCTAGTGCTTGTGTCATTGTCAAGTAGCAACGATCGGTCAAAGGCGTTTGAACAAGACGATCCTGAACTCCAAGGTATTCGAATCCATAATAGAATCTTGCATTTGCCATATGAATGGTGAGTTGCTTCAAAACTTCGGACTGGCGAGGATCAAAATAGAAACGCATTTCGCAAAGCCATTCAAAGGCCTTGCTGCTGCAGACGCCATTCATAATTAATTTTCTTGTCACAGTACGTTTATGTACAAACTCGTTGATCTGTATTCAAGAAACAAATAAAGAAAAAGAAAATTCCACTATTGCTTTTTACTCACCAAGTGCTCCAATTTTTTCCTACGAAGCTGAGGTTGCTCTTGAAGTACAGAATCTGCTAATACATTAAGAGTATTTTCAACGTGTTGTAAGACCTGCTCCAAGACACCTTTCTGAGGTTCGCTGTTCATCTTAGTCAGAGCTGCTTCAACATCCTCGCTCCACAAAATTTGGGCCGCCAACACAACAATCTGTGCTTCATATTTGTCGACCCAGTTGATGAATTCTTTAGAATCTATGTTGTCCTTGAATTGTTTGATGTCTTGAACGGCTTGCGCAAGACTAGACGCAAGTGTCACACGCATTTCTTTCTCAACCATTGTAAGCCATTCATTGATTTTAGGATGGTCCTTAGTAGAAATTGCATTAATAAAACGAACTTCTTCACCTTCGCGAGATGCAATACCCAGAATCACGGTACTATCCTCATTTAGTAGAATCGATGCGACACCCGCAAACATTTTCTTAAAATGTTTTTGCAATCGTGCAATATTCTTGCTGTTGCCAATAATTTCTAGTAAATCTTCATCACCAACAAAGTAGAAACGCGGAAATGAAGTACGTTCTCGTTCAAGGTATTCACCTAATGCCTTTTGAATCTTTCCCAATAGATCAGCGAGGCGTTCTAAGGCTTTCTGCACCCCTTGAATATTAAGAACATCCATTACCATAGGTGATTTTCCTACCTTCTTCATTAGACCCAAAAATTCCGAGCTGAAAATTTTTACAATATATAACTAGCTATATACACTGCAGATGATTGTAATTAGTTACCTAATACTTTGAAATCTAGATGTTTCGACTGGTAACAATGTCTTAATATCAGCACTACCCGAAAAAATTCCTTCCAAATAGACCCATCGCCTTTGAACGTCAATCCACACATCAAACAAGGCATTGATACGATTCAACTTTTCTTCCCATGTTAGAGCTTCTTCTTCAAAAACTTTATAATATGGTGACAATTTCATTGCTGCCACAGAATTGATGTGTTCTTTAACTTTGTTGAATAAATCATCCCAGCCCCTTATTAATTTAGTCTTATTTTGATAGTTAATCAAGTCCAGCTCATAAGTTTGCCAACTCTCGCGCACTTGCTTTAAGAATTCTTCAAGAGCCATTTCACCCTGTGCAACTTGAATTACCTCCTTAACAACTTGTTCGTTCTTCTGGAGATTAACGTCCCATACTTGTCCCAGCGTTAGGTCAGAAAGAATCCAACTAACTCTCAAATGACGCATAAGTTGTTTCCAGTGACGTTCTTTCAATGCATCAGATTTTAATTCGACAATCATCATATTTACCTTGGTATAGGTCTGAAGAGTTTTCTTCACATATTCATATGAAGCATACTGTCTGAGCCGAGCTGGCAATTCTTTAAGTTGGGCAGACATAGCATCCAATTGCTGCCGAAGCTTTCTTGGCTGAACTGATAACCACGGTTTCTCACGAGTCTCGTCAATTTGAGACCAAATCTTAGATAGTTCAGACCAAACGCCACGCAGATCTTGAAGTTCTTCAAATACAACCTGCATTTTATCTTCACTCGTATTTATACCGCCTGTCTCCTGTAGTTCTAAAGCTTCCTTTGCTTTGGCGACTTTATCACGTTCTTCTTTAAGACGTGCAAACTTGCTCTCAAACAATTGCAACTGAACGAGAGCTTCATCTGGACGTAAATGGCCCTCAATTGGTTTACTCCGTTCCCAGTCACCAAGGAAGTCATTCGTACGGCTTTCCACAGCCTTATCTTCAGACATAATTTTCTGTTGAATGCTAGCAACCTGACTTTGAATGGTGTTATCTTTTCTCTTAATAATTTCATTAAATGCACTCCACTCGCCTTCCAAGTTTTCAACATGAAGCCAATTATTTGGAAATTGGAATCGTTGACGTTCCAAAATCCGTTGACCTTCACGGTAAGTGGAAACTTGCTTGTCCCAAGTTTTCATATTACGTTTAAGATTTTGAACATATGTGATAAAGTTAACAGCGTCTGAGGTAGACGCCGCTTCAATGCTCTGAGACTCCAACTCATTTCTGGATTTAGAGACATCAGTGTGAAACTGTGTCATTTCATTGCTCAAAAGAGAACCAAACTTACTCAACGTTTCCTTGTGCCAAGAGTCGTACTTTAACGATACTTTACTCTGCACCTTAGCAAAATCAATAACAACTGGACCAAATTCCATTCTAGTATCTGAAGTATCAAAAGTGGTACGAGTCTTCTTGATGTCATTAAGACATTGCATCCACCTCGCAATGTCGTCACCCAACTTTCCGTACAAATTATCAGCCTGCAAATCCCACAACGCCTGATAAGTTAACCACTTGTTGACATAATTTTGAATTTCAGTAATTTTATTGGAAATAGCTCGATAAGCATCCTGTAATGGCTTAATTCCCCCCGGCAACTTCGTTAGTATATTTCTATAGCTTTCATTGCCATGCTTGTCGACTCCTACTTGATATCTTGTGCTCTGTAAGCGTTGTTGTGAAGTAACAATGGCTTGCCACGCGAACAATTGTTGCATGATTTGGAAACGCGCCTCTTCGATACTCGGAAATAAATACATCGTTTGATTAGTGATGCGTACTTCGTGCACAACAGTTTTGATCTCTGGGTCGCCACCTGGTTTATGAGTGGGTTGTGCAGGTGCATCTGTATCCATTGTAGTGTCAACATCCTTGACATTGCCAATTAACGCATTGGTCCATGCCTGAATACCAGCCTGTAAACGGGCTGCCAAATTCTTCTCCACTTCTTCGTCCAGACGGGCTACCCAAATATGTAAGTTGGAATATTGGTTCAAAGACAGATCATCAACAGCGTGTTGAATCTTAGCCAAAATTTCAGCAAATGTTTGAGCTGAATATGGACAAGTTTCCAAAGATCGAACATCGACTTCTAGTTGTTCACCAATAATCACCAATTCTTCGACGCGTTCTTGAAAGTTAACAATCGTATCTGAGAGTCGTTGAGAATACGGTTCCAGTTTGTAGCTCTCCCATACAAGCTGTATCCCCTCAGCAATCAAATGCTGTACTTCCTTGCGCATCCCAGCAACGAGTGGGATAATACTTGCCTTATCCTCAATCTATAGAATAAAATACAATATTAAAATGATGACAATATAATTGAAAACATTTCATGCTTAAATCAATAAATCCACCAGTTTATAATAAATATAAAATTAGCGAATGAACATTCCACCGATAAATAATAATTTTAAAACCATGCCATGACAATGCATATCATGATTAATCAGGATGTACCTTACTAACCCCCAGAAGCGAATTCCTGTTCAGCTTTTGTTACAAAGATAGTTTTCGCATTATGTTATTAAAATTTACAAATATTTAAATTTCAACTCACCTTTTCAAGCGTCATTTCATAGGCTCGAATACTCTCAATTAAGGAAATAGCAAATGGATACATCAGGTTCGCCGTGTGTGCCTTGTTGACAATAGCTAGTGGAACACGAAAACCGAGAACCTTCATATTCCGCACTTCTTTGGACAACGTAATAATTTCTGGTAAAAAGTTGACCTTCAGCTTCAGGACATTACCACGTCCACTCCTAGAACGCATGGCTTCAATAGTAAAAATTCTACCAGCCACTCCAAGATTACGAGCTTGTACATTTTTAGCCCAATCTTCAAATATCACCTCCGTTTTCAACTTTGCTCTAAAGCTATCACCGTCTGATTTAAGCTTTTGGCCATCAATATGATTTTCCCAACCCTTGCCCAAAACATCTTCTACACGACGCAAATATGTGGTAAGTTGATGATCAATTTGCTTTGCCCAAATAATTGATCCTGCAACAGGTGGAAGATCGCGGACTTTGCTATTCTTTGCGCAGTTACTCGCTGGATACTGCACTTTAAACTTTTCATGCAAAGCATCAATATCGTCTTTGACACGTTGAATTAAGTGAGTTTGATACTCTCTGATGGCACCGCGAATATGTGGGCGTACGAACAAAGCATTGAAACGCGAAAATATGCGGAACATTTCATTCGCATTTTTAGCTGTTCCAAGTTGATCTCTTAGATGAGCCGTAATACGAGCCTCAACGCGATCAATGCGTTCCTCGTACCGTTGAACAGCTGCATCCCATGCATCTTGTCCTTCCTTCGAGATGTCTAAACAATCCACCTCCTTGACATTCTCATATGCTAAATTGACTTCTTCAATTGCGTTGGCATCTGCCGCATCAACGGTAAAAGTGTCCTGTTTTGGAACTTCAAGATCAGCCATGTCACCCTCATTAGGAGCAGCAATATCTCTGATGGAAGGACGTAGAACTCTAACAATAACAGTGCGTAGCTGATCATGCTGTCTTCTAAATTTACGAATTTGTTCCATGCGTGTTTGCAGTTTCTTGTGCTGGGCTGATAGGCGCCAAACCATCTTGAGTTGTTCATCTCGTTTCTTCTTGACTATATCGCTATAATAAATGAATTTAAAAATAAAGACTACAACTTCTTAAGAAGCTGTAAAGAAAAACCTACCGTAACAAACCCTGTAACTTTTCATATTCATCCTCCCAGGTTGAAAATACTTCAAAGCATTGAGACATAACTTTATCAAACTCATCGAAGGGAATGTGCACGAGTCGCCTTGTCCCCAAAACTTTCAGCAGTTGTCCTCCAAGATCTCTAGATACAGCTTCAACTAACCTAAGACATCGCTGAATTGGGTATTTAGTGGCTTTAACCTTTCGTAAATGTGAGAAAATCAGCTGAACAGAAGCTCTAATTCGCTCCAATTCGGTAGCAGACAAAAGATCGTGAATGGGGAAGTCTTTCATCAATGGATTGTAATCGTTAACGGTAGCTAAAGATTGTTTCAAACCGGTATCTGTATCGAAGGAAACAGTGGCATGAAAACGTTTGCCATGTTTTAAAATTTCCAGGGTAAGCGCAACCTCCAACCCTTCGCGTTTTTCCTGAATACGATGAAGTGCCCGTTCCAAATTTAACCAAAAGTTAATTTCTTGGAGTGCTGTTCCTGAAGATGGATCTCTATCCAACTTGGTGACTTTCTGAATGTCTTTGATCCATCTGTTTACCCCATTTTGCAAAGCATTGAGAAAGTTAGAATCTTCAAGCCTATCACCAAAATCAGCAATTTTTGGTTTGCGCCCCTCATCTGCACATTGCTTGATCATACTAGCAACCATGGGATGAGGAGGAAGAGTTACATCAGGAATGTCAATGTTCTGTTGAAGATGCAGCAATCCCATTTCAAGTTCTGCAATGGTCTTCTCTACATTAGGTGCCATCTTATCACCATCTCTGTCTGCCCTGCCAGATTCCTTAACATATGATTTAAAGAATGGTGCTACTGTTTTGCTGATGTAAGAATGCAAATTTTCATAGGGAGAGCCTTCACTAAAGTTCATCACGCGAACCTGAGATCTAATACTCTTATCTGCTTCAATGACAGTGGCCCTCTTAATGATGATAATGCTAGACATTTTGGAATTGGTGTAATGAACCTCATTACTAATGTAATACGTAATGGGTTCCTTTTCTTCTTCGCCTTCAGTTTGATCATCGTCATCTATCCGGAAAACGCCCGAGATAAGTCCGGAGAGCATGAGTAACATTAAATCTTACCTTTGGACGAATTTCGTTGGATAAATAGAGTGCTCACTTGCGACTCGCCAATAAATTTGGCAAGACACTCCAGGTTGTTCTTATCTTCAAGTGCTGCGGTCAATGCCGGCGATTCAGAATGGCCGTCATCTTCCGGTAGAAGCACCTGGGAAGCGTGTCGCACGTAATTTATAAAATCTTTCAATTCCACGATTACAACATTCTGCGTCTCCGAGCCAGTTTCACTGGCCTCCAGGGAGTCGCCCATTTCTAATTGGATTTTATTTTACTTTCATTTAAACGCCACGTAATTGTGTATCGTATAATATACTCGACTAACCAATACCTCGACCGTCAATGTAACTGTAGACTACATCGCCGATCCCACAGACACCACCAACAGACTACATATCCAATCAGGCAACCCGCTGCTGCTTCTACATAAAATTAGGCACTCGAGTTTTGTCAATGTCGCCAACTGTTTTACTGTTCTAGTTATACGCGCAGTGAAATATGCGCAGATCGCTCGAAATAATTTTTCGCTACTGACAAATAGGAATCGATTAAAACTGAATTTTTGAAAAAATAATCGAAACAATCGATTCTATCTTAACCTCAACGAATGTGTATGTGCAGATGCCGCAAACTAATTGATTATAGCAATTAATTTAAAACATTTAAGACATTTATAATTACATTATATAGTTAAGTTTAAAATGGATGATACAATTTGTCCAAGATGCAAAACAAGCAAATTTCAAAATCCATCATTAAAAATGATGGTAAATGCCTGTGGACATGCTTTATGTGAAAGTTGTGTGGATTTGCTCTTTCTGAAGGGTAAGATGAAATTATAATGAGTTAAGACATTATATGGTAACTGATTTTATTCTAAAGGGTCTGGTGCATGTCCGGAATGTAGAATACCTTTGCGTAGAAATAATTTCAGGGTACAGTTGTTTGAAGATCCAACAGTTGAAAAAGAAGTTGACATACGAAAAAGAGTTCTGAAAGATTTTAACAAAAAAGAAGAAGATTTCTCATCCTTGGCTGAATATAATGATTATCTTGAAGAAGTAGAAACAATTATTTTCAATTTAATGAATGATATTGACATTATTGAAACCAACAAGAAAATTGAGGTTTATAAAAAAGAAAATCGGGAACTAATAATGAAAAATAAGACAAAATTGGGTAAACAAGAATATGAATTAGAGGAAATTATTGAATTAGAAAAACAACAGGAAGAATTGCGCAGAAATTATATGAAAATTGAAGAAGTTACAAGTAAAAAGAAGAAAATCACCCAAAAGGAGGCTTTAATTGATGAATTAATGTTCTCAAATGCTAATGCTTCAAATATTGTTGAACATTTTGTGCAAGCCAAACAGGAAGAAGAGCAATCACAACCAGAAGTTAAAATACCAGAAAAACTATCACAATTTTCAACAGGTGTTAAGTTTGGTGGCTCATTCAATTCTCCATTCCTTCCGGTTAAAATAGACGAAGGCCCACTATTTATTTATAAGCCAGTGACATTAGTTATGGACGGTCCACGCGCGCCTACAACAGCAGATGTTATTAAGGGTGGCTTCGTGAGTCACATACGACAGGAAACAAACCCTGAACGAGCAGGAGGATTCAAAGCACACATTGCATGCCAGCGGGCATTACAGGATGCATTTGCGGGTTTATTTCACGTTAAAAGATCTCCTGTATAAATGTAATTGTAATAAAATGTTGTTTGGTATATTATGCAATTTGTAGTGCCGCGGGCGGTACTAGAGCACAGACAGAAACACTCATACTTAGTTTTAAATAAAACAGACTTTATAATAATAAACGAAAACAAAATATGCAATATTGTACATGTAACAATTGTAATGTTGTACTCTTCGTTTCATTTTCATGACGATTTTTTCTCATTTCATAGTAATAATGATAATTGAGGACAAAGTCTTTCAATAATCGAAATATTTCCCAAAGGAGACTTAGATTAGCACTGTACAAATTTATACAACAAACTAAAGGTTTAATATTTTACCATATGTAGTAAAAAGATTTTACAACTCAACAAATACTCTCGATAATAGTAGTTAAAAGGCCACTTAAAAAGCATATTCATGTTAAATTGCACTATTTGCGATTAAAAATCAAACTTTTAAACATCTTATAATTTGATCTATGTGAATTGATTCAACTCTTTGCATCTAATATTCACAATCATCCAATATCAATTAGAAAAAAGGTAAACATGGACCTTTTATCATCTTAATAATAAGCTATATTATACGATTCCACTTTAACATTTTCACTAAAATATTATTCTATGTTTATCATATATACTCATTTCTTCGCATTAATTATATCAACTATATCACATTTATGTTTTCCTTTTATAATATAATTTTCGTTTTCTTATGCGTAAAAGATTAAAACTTCTAGAGAAGAGTGGCTACCTAGTAGTAAATTAGTGACTTCGTTATTGGGATATTTTCAGCGTCAAAGTGGCCGATGATGGCTTCATTGATAAAACTAATGTGTACTTGCGTCCCAGTTGTTTTGTGTATTATGCGCGATTCAGTCTTAGGCGGATCGATGCGATCCCCAGATATTGAGAAGTTTACAAAACACATAATGCAATGCATTAACTAGCGGCCGCTTCTGAGCTTTGATATTCATGCTTGCCGTCGTTCAACTGATTTAATTTACTTGGATCGTTGATGAAGATTCGTCTAGCTAAAGCCTACAAAACATTATCGTAATCAATTACAATCATGAACAAGTGCAATAAAGTGAGTTAATCATTTACCTTCAAGCTATCGAGGCATTGATCACCATCCGCAGTATTGATTTCTGTGAGTAAACTATTGGATCGTTCTAGTTCAGCGTAAAGACCGAAAGGAACCTTGGATAAACACTCCAATTTCAGGATATGCATCTTAGATCTCAGATGCTTCGCCAAATGACCATGGATGCGAAAGGCAATGCTACAGTCAATACACTTGAATGGCCGCGGCTCTTGCGATGATAATGCTGGCGATGAAGAAAGCTGTCAACAATAACAAAATTATCAGTACTTCAACAAATCATTCATATATAAGAGGTGGACTATTTATAGTTTACCTTATTGTGATGACCTGCGCTGCGCTCGTGTTTCTGCAAGTGTCCTTTGGTGCGGAAGCTGACAGAGCAAGAATCGCACCTGTATGGGCGTTCCAAATAGTGAATGTTCATGTGTAGGCGTAATTGAGAGGGCTTGCTGAATGTCTTATTGCAGATCATGCAATTCTTGTTCTCCTCCGACTTTACTATCAGGTCACTCTTAGCCACCACGCTTGTTGACACACCAAAAGATTTCTCCTCAGTCTTAATATTTTCATTTTTTGTGGCTAATTTTAGAAATTCTGTGGCCACATTCTTGGCCACAGAATTCTTTTCCAGCTTTTCTTGTTTGGTGGCAATATCGGCAAGAGTCTCCATGGCACTGTTATCGTATTCACGAACGTTTACAAAACCATCTAATAAACAGTTACAAAAATTATCAATAAGAGTCATTGAATTTACTGCAAAGAAACATAATACTTACTTTGTATTTTATTTATATTTTGAACTTTGTACATGTATCGATCTTCTTTCTCTCCATTGACCCTCACATCATTTTGCATACGATTTTGCATATTTTTAAGGGCCACTTGCTCTTCATTTGCCACATGCTGAGGAAAGGATAAATCCATGGCTTCGGAATCATCACTTGCGTTAAAATGCGTTGTATCCATTTGTTGTGAATGCGGCAAGGTGGAATATACCAACTGTCGTCGTTTTTCTTTCGCTTCTTGCTGATACGCAATTGGCTCTGCTAGTCGTGGTTCCGAGATGGGAGAGATCTGCTTAGGTGTTGGATAGGCGTTTTCATTTGTCTTCACACTAACTGGCATTGCTAGGGTTGGAGGCTTCGGTGGTGGATTATATCTCTTGATGACATTAAAATGAACGATATTTCGTTCGGGCGACTGGTCACTAGATACAGATTCACTTGATATTGAACGTGGTTGTTCTTCAGTGGAGGCAATGACTGTTGTGTACGGATACGTTAATGGTCTAGGCTCGATTGATGCAATTTGCGGAAGGAGTTCTTTACTCTTTGGGGAAGCATCTGCGGTAGACCCCACCAACTTAATTGCACTCAGACTAATGTTTTGATCGAGAATTTTATTCTTAACGTAGTTTGTTTTGAAGACGTGTAATAGTTGTTCTGCGTTAATAAAACTGCGATTGATCGTTTCCACGGTTGAGGGACTAGGAAGTTCTTTTGAAGTTGGATTTACTTTTTGTGACAGCGATAATAACCCATAGGCCGCTTCGTGCTCTTGATTTCTTGTGGTATCGTCTAAAAAAATTATATTTATAGTTTATTAATTAACAGAACAATATAAGTACTAGTACTATAAGTTAACGCAAAGAAATAAACAAAATAAATAAATGTTTTCTGATGAACATGCACCAATCATAAAAACACGTCCGCGGCATAAAAATTACAAGAATGAGACCTTACCACTGCTATCCATACCGCTATCGTCATCCGTATCGGAGTTAGACGATGGCCAACTGCTCAATTTAGCACACTTATCGTCGGTCTCATTAGTGCAACACGCAGGTGGGCGGTAGTTTTTAGTATGCGCTTTGCTCTTCATATGTTTAGTTAGATTGCCTTTAGTTTTGAAACTAAAACACGATATACTAATTTATACTGTTCTTAACAACGGTAGAAAATATCATTATCTATACCTAAATTTGCACTGTTTACATGTGAAGGGTCGATCATTTGAATGAGTTCGCATGTGTTTTCTGAGCATCGACGGTTTTTTGCACCGTATTCCACACTGATCACAAACAAAGCGTCCTCTGCCTATAACAAGACGAATAACATTTGAATACTTTGTGGTGAATGCGCAAGACACATCTCAAGTTATATTTACTTTTTTAACAGTAGTGTCGTTTACGTACTAGAAAACAATAGAACTTTTAATACCTTAGTCAGTGAACACGACTGTTTTCCGTCTGATTTTTGTAGCATAATTAATACACCTTTGAGCGGCATTTATATTCACATGTTTAGTTTTTATTGCATTGGCATTGCTATCCTCGTAAGTGCGATGTGACATGGTGATCGTGAACACCGCGGCGCATTATTTTTGATTGGTGCAAGCTGATTGACGCAGATTATGTGCAGACTAATTTCTACTAACTCGCAAATTGGGAGACATGAGGTTATGATTAACTTATTTATATATATATTAGGAAAACATGAATTCTATTAGATCAGCCCGTAAGAAATCAAGTAGATGAGAGTTAAGAGCGTAGTTATTATTATATTAGTTATATTAATATAATATTAATGACTTACCTCGCCCTCGGACATAGGTATAATCTTCATGAGATTCATATCCACCCAATAGAGATTTCGCAGTTGGATGTACTGTATCCTCCTTTTTGTGAGTCACTTCACCAGGAATAAACTGAAACGGATACATTTGAATCACACAAGTATGATCTTTTGTGATATTTTTACCTTAAAACCAGAATCCACAAATTTGTCCGCCCTATATTTCCCAGCTATCGAATAACTAGAATTTCGTTGCCGACTGTCATACTCAAGAACAAACCATTTATCGCCTTTGTTGTCCTGCTGCCGCCATTCAGAGTACATACTAAGTTTTCGGAAATGTGGCACGTAGAATGGCTGAGTTTTGTTGAGTGTACAGTATACAGGCTTCGTGGAACTCTTCAATCCCAGATTGCTGTAATAATTGCCGTTCATTAACTGCTCGTTGTACTTTTTATCGCCTCGAGGTGTGTCAGGGCTAATGAGAATCTGGTTGAACATAGTAGGCGTCAAGCCATGGTGGTGTTTCAAGGAAGTAGATGAAGGTTTCAGCGCCAAACTATTAGGGCGCGCAAATTTTCGCGGCGGTTCTGTTGTTGCAGGTGGAGGTGGTGGTGGTGGAGGATCCAGTACTTCGACTTTTATTCCAACAACTGGAGTTGGTGTATTCGACTTCTCAGTCTTGACATGCATCACTCTCACCGCGTCATCCGTAGATGGCGTAATTTGAATAACGGGATTAGGCTTAATAGCTTCAGCAATCACAGGGCCCGGCATGCCTGGTACATAGCGGACTACTTTACCATTAACTAATAAATTCATTGGATCGGATGTATCGCCGACAGAGATCACTTTTGGGGTTGGAGGAACTTTGGTTTGGCTTACAGCGAGCAATGACTGTTGAGGACTATCCGCATAAGAGCGATTTGTAGGAAGTGACATTCCGGGTATAGCAAGATTTAGTTGTTTCAAGTTCGGAGCCAGCATTTTTGCGGCGTTATGACTAAAATCCATGATACTTGTATAATCCCCATTACAACCATTCACTGGCCTGCTTTCTAGTTTATCAGACGCTTTAGATGTAGAATTTTGTTTGTCCGGAAGTGCATGTAGAACGATTCCTCCAGATTGTAACGTGTTTCGAATTACTCTATTTTCGCTAACTTTTGGCGATGAATGATAGTCGGATTTCTCGGAGCGTCCGCCATGGGGATATGTGGATATATCTTCCGAGTCACTTACAGCGGGCGTTTGTGTTACTTTAACTTCTCCACCAAAAAGTTTTACTGTCGGTTTGCGCGGTTTTTCGCTGAAGAAAGTGTTAGTTGGTTGAAAAACAGATGTTTCTTTGCCAATATCCTTTATACTACCCTGAATACCGTCATCACAGGAAAATGATTTGCTTTTGTCTGATTCAACAAGTCGTGTTTTCCCTAAAAACGGCCCTGGTGACTTAAGCGAACAATTGAACGAATCTTTGTTCTGTGTTAAGATAGTAGCGACATTTACACTACTACTACGATTATAACGTGGACTACCGCGACCTTTACACATTTTCATTTTGTGTAATTCTAGTTCCGTAAACGTCCGGAAAATCATCTTGCAATGTTGGCACTGAAGATTCGTGTCGGCTGAAAGATTCTTCAAGAGTAATTCCTTGATTAGGCTCTTTTTCGCCGGTTCAAAAGAGACCTCGCTAAGACACCGTTTCCGATTCTTGTTTGTAAGGTTTAAGGGTTGATCATCACCGTTGTTCTTGCAAGAGTCCAGCGTCGTATCCATAGATCCGTATAGATGCATTGAGTCGTGCTGGTCAATAGGCTGCATTCGCTGGTCACAGGAATCGAGGATTTTATTAAAAGTATAGCACATGTTTGTATTAGATGCTTCCAAGTTATTCTTTTCGTTCATGATTGCCATACTATTTTCCTCATTTTCATTTTCGTAATAGGACTTTGTGTGGAAGCGTGGTTTATATGGTTTTGCTTTCGGTAATTCTTCAATTGAACTCGGCGGATCGGCAATGACCGATGGTCGCTCCACCTGCGGTTGAAAAGGTGGCGGCGTGGTAGCATTGGACTCGTTTTCCGACCCGGTGCCTCCACTACTTTTGTTTCCCATCACTCGGTTAACATGTGTTCGAGATCTACAGTGTTTATACAAATTACTCCGCGTTTTGAAACTAAAATTGCAACTTTGACATGGATATGGCCGCTCGTTTGTGTGGGCTCTGATATGTTTCTGCAATACGCTCGGTTTGCTACAAGCGAGACTGCAAAAGGGACACACGTACTTGCCGCCATTGGCCGCTGTCGACGTTGAAGCAATATGGGCATCGTATGGTCGTGTCCCAGCCGGATCCTCCTTGACCGCATCTTCTATTTGTCCACCCATCTTGCTTTCTGGAAGATTGTGGAGCAATACTGGCTCCTGCTCCTTCGGGCTCCGCCTGATAGCGCTCGCATTATGTGATATGTCCTCATCGTCGTGCTCATCCACAAAGGAGTTGTGATACACTCGGCCTCGTCTCACCACGAAGCCGCTCGGATATGTAATGGAAGACTTGAACGCACTTACGTCGTTTTTTGTACTTAATCGAAGAAGGTTCTCCGGCGACGGATAGTTTTCGATCGTGCCATCCGCCATCGGCCGATTCGGCTCATGGCACACGGCTGTAATGGGGCCTTCTATACTCGTCTGCTTTTTAAACTTTTTGTGCAAGTATTTGTTTACGCCTCCATCGCTCTCCATTGCGCAAGGGCGAGATTATCTGGAAGCAAGTTAGATCATTAGAACATTTAGTGCATGTCAACAACGTGAAAAGCGTACAAATGTAATTCATTAAAAGCGCAGCGATATAATGCTCGGAGCAAGTTGAACGTTATCATAGATCGGGCTATTTATGAGTCATTGAAGTACGATTGATAAGAACTGATAGAGCCTGCGCTATCAAGCGTGCAGTGCGCACGACAAGTTAACCAATTTTCTTACCAATACATCTGCTTATGGAGCATACGCTTATTGTGCAACGTAGAATTATCAAATAATTGAATGAATAGAACATAATTGATAGTAACTGTACAACTAGTCATTTAGCGAACAAAACAACAAAATGTTTTCAATTTGTTTATGTACATTACGCAAAAAGAGAACCAAAGTCCAATTGATATTTCCTCAGTGAAAAAAATTTATTATTAACGATAGTCCATTGAAAATTGAATCATCTCTGCATCAAAACCAATCTGGAATGCGCATTTATCGGTATGAGGATAAAACAGATTACAACAATAAATCTAAAATCAAAACGGATACTCGAAAAACACAACATATCCTTCATTAAAAGAAAATTTAATAATCAATCGTTGTTGAACTATTAAAGTGTATAGGCAAATGAATTCATACAGTTAGATTAAGCTACTACTTAGTTCTTTGAAATATTTCAATTTGCAGGTATAGAAAGTTTTATCCTTAATCGTATGACAGCAAGGAGGTTGAATGGAAGGTGCGCGCCATGTAAAGCCATTTTTGCGCCGTCGAATTCAAGTGTCTGCCACTCGTGGTAACCCAAACAAGGGGGACACCAAAAGCAGCAGGTGTTAGTCATTGGGTGTATTGGCACAGGTATCCCGGATGAACGTATGCGCGCACCACTTGCACGCTCGAGCAACAGCTTGAGAGGAACCTGTTGCGTCGTCCATTTGAAAAGCGTTCGGAAACAAAACGTTCCACACTCGGCGCGCCGTACCCTCGGCTTGTTCCACACGATTCATTTTCCGAGAAGTAGATTACGTGAGCTACCTGCTATTTCTACGAAATCGCCACCGACTTGTCCGTATGCGTACCGAGAAAACATTCAGGCGCACACATGACGAGAGTTCCACAGAATGCGACGAGTAAATAATATCATCATTGCGCGTGTGTCGTCGTGCTGTGTTGATTCGTTGATTCGAGGTTGATTCATAACGACAAAGCGGCAAGCGACAAACACGTTGTTGAGAAACGCCAACCTCAACAACAATACGCACACACGTGCACAAGACCACAACGCGACGTTGAACTATCATATTATTGGCGCTTCATCCGTCATTGTATGAATCCCAATTATGTTGCGCACATGCGCGATGTTTTTAATATGACGAATCATCTTTATTGCAGCGACCTGATTTTTATGCAGTGTGCATGCACAACGCCAAATTGCAGCGCAATTGTACGTACTACTCATGTGGCACCCGGTGCCACATCGAACAAATCAAAGGATGCCCGCAAATAAACTGCTGGCAAAGAGCATAGCCTACGAGCGAGCGAACTTTCAAAATAGTTCGAGATTCCAATGATCGCGTTCCTTTTCACAGCAAACTACATATTACTAGAATGACTAAGCCACTGTTACAAGGACAATTAGTACCGGGTGTAAGTATTTTCATCGGCGCAAGTGGAAGTACTTAGGGAATATCACCGTGTCAACATTTGTCGAGCAAAACAACGCACAACGTAAGAATTTTCGTGAAAACCAGAATAGTTTATGGCAATTTAATGGTCATGCTTCCAACTACTGCTACACGAATCCAAAATAGATGACATGCTGAAAACCTACAAAAAAAATCTTCACTGAACAATAGCGTATTGTTATTCAGTAAAACATTGTCGAATGTAGGAAAAGGTCAAGTATGAGGTTTCACTCTGGAATGACTAAATACAATTCTGCCTTTTTGCCTGTGCTGACTAGCATTCCTGCTATACCTACGTAATTCGATTACGGAATTATGTTACGAGTTTATGCGCGAACAGATAGCGTCACATACACGCTTGCAACTAGAAGCATGCATTATTGTCGAGCGAGCGAGTGACGGATCGTCAATGAGGCGCGCATTGAATAAAACATTTCACGCGCACGTAACCGATTAACCCAGCGATGGTCACATCGATTCAATGCAGATCGTGTAATTGGCATGCCGCCACCAGGGGATAATTCAAATATTTGCCACCCTAGTAAATTAGTTTTTCATTAACTAATTTAGATGCGAACATTCCGCGACAAGCGGGCGGACGGGCTGGCGGCTCTATTTCGGCCAGGAGACGAAGGAATGTGAATGCCTCGCATGTAGTAACACTGATCGCACAACGACGCGAGCGCAGAGTGGGAGGCTGCGAGACAGCAGACAGCGTATGACGCCAAAGTGATAGTCAACACGGCGCCAAAGTACAATACCGTGCAAAATTCGAATCACATACGGGCAGAGCGGCTACTGGCTGGTTGGGCTTCTGATGCTCACCTGCTGCACTGCCTGGAGCAAATCCGATCGTTGTGCGCGAATTTCCCTGCTTACGACGGGGCACTGCGACGTCCAGCTGCCGTCCGCTGGCGCATCGTTCAATTTTGGCACAGCCACACAGTGGCACACGCACGCCGAAATTACGCACCAATTTTTCGCTGCACACCGCGCCGTTACCAATCTCGACGCATCGTTACTAATTTAATAAATCCCATTGATGTGCGTGGCCGCGCGCAGTGTTCGGGTTGTCGCGATTGCGTGCGCGATAATAAGTTCGTTTAAATGCCCCAGCCGGGACGGCTGCGTTGTTTGTTGTGATGATCACGCTCGAAGCGCGCTCGCCACTGCCGTACGCACTGCCTTCGCATGAGACGCGCTGGTTGTTTTGGCACTTGTTTGCTGCGCTGGGCCCGCCGCCGCCTCCACCCAGGGCCTTGCTCGGTTGCGCTGCACGACGAAAACACAATGATTCATCGAAGCACTCGCGCGCGTAGACTACGCAAGGGACGACGTGGGGGCGAACGAAATCGAAATTATAAACAAAACAATGTAAAACCTACCGCCAGGCTGTTCGCGCTGCGTATTGGCGACGACGGCTCGACACTACGGCACTCTCGATGCGATATGCTGACTAGCGCGGCGCCATGTTTACTGTTCCATTTCAGTTATTTCACCAACTCTCTCGCGCATCCGCCACCGCACTCCGCGCACCGCTGCAAGATCCAAACTACATCGCACTCTGCGTTGCGTTGCGTCGCGCCGCGCGCCTCGTCGCCCGCCGCATCACAATCGCATGACGTACTTGTAAAGGCCGCTGAACATTTCTCGCTCTCGCACGTCGGAATCTCCTCGGGCCACTCTTTCGCGCACACGCTGCTTCCGCAGGTGCGAGCTCACTTGAGTGTTGCTGGTCATTCAAGGCGCGCAATTTCCTCTCCCCTCCCACATGCGGCGGCATGGAATCTCCCTCAGTCCGTCTCGCTTTTGCGTTCGCACCGTCTGCGCCGCTCGAACGTATTATTTCGGAAAGAAAAACTTCAAACCTGTTCCGCGGCTGGACGTGGCACCGACTGCTGGCAACCGCACGTACAACGTACTCCAACTGTGATCACCGGGATGGCGATTGCAAGCCCGCCGACGTGCGTCATGCTTTCTCTTTCTATGTAAATCCGACTACAAGTGGATGCGGAGCCAAAGTACCTACTAAGCATTGCGATAATGTGCCACGATATGAGCCAACTTGAACTTTTTTTCAAACCAAATTGAGACAGATGTTAAAAAATGTCGGGACCATTTTCAGCTTCCAACAAATTCCAAGAAATGGCTCGGAAATTTTGGATGTAATCCAGAACAGGCGATTTTTCATGTAGTGTGCAGAAGTGCAACATTTTCGGCGAGAATTCCGGAAAATATACGGCGTCATCATGGTGTCCAATTCTTCATATATATATATATATATTAGGAGATAAGGAAATCTTAAATTATCTCCGGATTGTTTGTGTAAGCAACTGAAAGTCGCATTAAATCATCGCAACGTTTCGCAGCTGCAAAACGAACTATAGCAATTGCGCGTGGGTATTGCCACATGCCTGCGCGGCTCACCTCTCACAAATAGCATGTGGTGCGCTTTGTTGTCTCTCCGCAAGGTAAAGTCGAGAAAACTCGGTGGACTCCGCGCACACCTTAATTCAACGGATGGAATCTCCTCTCGCAGCCGTCGTTACGAAACT
Organism: Diploeciton nevermanni; assembly: GCA_027575565.1. Lineage (NCBI taxonomy): Eukaryota > Metazoa > Arthropoda > Insecta > Coleoptera > Staphylinidae > Diploeciton > Diploeciton nevermanni. The sequence goes on from JAODIE010010940.1 coordinate 38,359, forward strand.
TGTTTTACATAACAGGTTCTACTAGCGGTGTCTCTCTCATGGAATCTCCACCGACCGTCTTTCTTCAGCGCTCACCAGAAACAATTCGGGCAACCTACCGAAAGCGAACTCTAGACTTCGCATGTTTAGAAGAACCACGTGCATAACAATAAAAACTTAAATTTTTTATTAAAATAACGATTTTGACCAAAAATACACGCAATTATTATATTAGGTATGATAATTAACAAGTCATTGGCTAGTTGACAACAAACCTGTAAGTGCAATGTAACAACAAATGGTCACTATGACTTACGAAGTCCGTCATGCCACTTATTGCAATCACATCAATTTCAATATTGAAACAATATCACCTTGCCATTATTAAACAATTATTTATATCTAACATTGTGTTTTGCATCCACTTATTCATTGCAGCAACATTCTCAATATGCAGCAAAGAAATAAATTTAATTCTTATACATCATTAAATTGGTCGTATTGTGACTAGAAAGAAACAGAAAGTGTTATGCTGCCGGATATCCGATTGACCATTTTCAATACGAGTACTTTAATCAGTCGCATCGGCCCAAGCATACTGCACCTCCTCTGCTTCAGTAGCAGTCTCAGTGGATTGTGCCGCATCCGCATTCGATGGTGTTAACGCCCTTGCTACGCCATTGTTATTGTTCTCAACATCACGCACGCTCGTTTGTGTACTATCGCTTTGCGTCGATTTCAGCTCTGATTTCCATGGTTCTTCATCAGTGGATGATGGGCATTCAAAGTGTACACAGTGGAAAACCTGAAACAGTATCAATTGTAGACATAGAAAATATCAATTACTGTGATTTTTTTCAATACTCACTTCGTTTGCTGTATTATACGTCCCAACGATTCTGATGAATACAATTGGGCGCGCGGGAAATCTCACAACCTGCCAAGATTTACATCTTTCTCTTGTGTGATCAATCAGCAAGTCCCAGTCGCGTATGTTGACAGATGATTCAATGTAATAGCTATAACTCCTTTCGTCGCAATCCCACAGCAGGAGACGTAGACTGGAAAGCATGTACGGTTGGCCCAACTGAATTAAAATTGACCCTGATCCGACCTGATGGCAAGTATATCCGGATTCCAAATTGTAGTGTTTGATATCGCCATTTAAGAGAGCATTCCGTGATCGACAAACACCCTCAATAACACACGCCGACTTTTCAAGCGTAGCTACATTGCTTGTTGGACAAATCACATCACATACAAGCATTGGAATCGATTCGATATATTTGGCTTGTAACGACACTAAATGAAATACCTAGAAACAAAATGTTTGAATACACAAAAAAACATATTTCAAACACTTTCTACCTTGTTTGATGTATTATTCGTACCAACAATCTTAATATATTGCACTACTCTGCTGTCAAAATACAAATTCTGCCAAGAGCGACATGAATATTGATTATAATCGATCACACGAACCCAATCCTTGAGTTCCAGAGATACTTCAATATAATACGAATAAGAACGATTGTCACGATCCCAAAGTAACAATTGAATGTGATTGATAATAGATGGTTTTCCCAACTTCACTGTAATACACTGATCTGGTATACCAATGGTATGCCTTGTGTATCCTCTCTCTAAGTCATAATTGTAGCTGTCTTCATCAATACAGGCATCCATTAATTCACCAGAAATTACCTTGGAACCATGTCCCTGGGTTGCAACATTTTCATTTAAAACTAAAATTTCAAACAAACTATTTATAAACAAAATGCATAACTAAAACCCAAGAGATAGTACTTACTGAGTTGTCCTCTATGAGGCAAATTGCTAACTTTAGCACTAGTCCTCTCAGCAATTGCATCTAGTAAAGTATCCGGTTTTACTAAATCTGCTGGACGCACAACAGATAATAAATCAGTGATGGTCATAAGTGATAATCTGACACAATCAATCACCATATCATTCTTATCCTCATTATTTTTGCACCATTTGCTTACACCATTAAATATTTCCACTTCAGGAGCAAAAAATGAATCCCTTCTTAAAAGTTCAACCAATGATGGTTGTGATAAATTAACAAATGACTCATGATTCAAAATTTCTGATGCATTTTGATCAAAGAACAAGTGACACACATCAACTAACTGTTGCATTCCATATAAGCGTGCTGTGTCAATAATTGCACAGACATTCTTCAATGCTAACAACTGTCTTAGAATGTCTGATATGGCTATTTCCAAATCTTGAAATCCATACTGATGAGCTAAACCTAATGTTTCAAGTATAACTTCTTCTTTCATAGATATTAGAAACATGTGCCCAGAGTAAATGTATCTAAGGAGAGCTTTAAAAGCTGCAAGACCAGCATCAGGCATTACAATCTCATCCTGATTAGACTCCTTCATCCCACCATAAAGTAAAGCTCTGAAATATTCACTCTGAGCAGCTAGTATAACCTGTTACCAAAATAATTAAATGAATTATCAAAACTCAAATATTATAAATTGACTTACCTTGTGAGCATGTAACCTTTGTCCTTCTATGATTAACGCTACGTCGGAATATTCTTCACTGAGAAACAACGATGCAAAGTTATTTGAAAACTGTTCTAAATGGGTGATTTCGCCAAGCCGATTGCTTGAGGTGCCGCAAGCATTGGCAGGTTGTAAATGGTTGCTACTCATTATTACTGTGATGTCTATTAATAGCAGGTAATGCTTTTTTATAGAATTACATAAACACAAACTTTACACAATTATCTACACAATCATGCACTCAACTGCAAGCATGCCGCCATGTTGTTTACTATTTACAAATAACGCAAAATAACAACGACGTGCATCCGATGACAGCGATTGACAAAGATGTCAAAAAATACTTCTCGGACACGATCGAAATATTGATTGATGGTTTAAATACGTGATGTCATATATTGCGAAATATATATTTTTAAAGCGTTGAGCGGAAAACATAGATGTAAAGAATATATTTATAAACTTGAAATTTATAGTATCTACCCAATAACTATTAAATCTTTTAACAACAAAATAAACATTTAATTAACCCTTTTTGTAAAAACGTTTCTGCATTCATCAAAATGTAATTCAATTAGATCTAAAAACTCCATTCAATTTAAAACTGAATGAAGTTTACCGAAATTTTATTTACAATGAGTATTTGTAGTTTTTGTTTATATATTTGGTTTTGCCACAACTTCAGTCCTCACGGGTCCCGGACTGTTTATTTTTATATTTATTTACTGTGCGATCATTTTCTATCTAAGAATCTCCGTGAGATTAGCGACTGCAAGTTCAAAAGCGCCTAATATAACTAGTAAATATGAAAATGTCCCAAGACTGCATTGATATAAATAATGTAGTCCTCACTTTTATTTTTCTTTATTTTAATTGCTTCTCTCATGGCTATACACAAGCCAACAACCTGAATTTCAAAAAATTTTCTTGAGCAAATGTCTCAGCATTATTAACAAGAACGTGAACATTACCTTCATTTTCCTGCATCCATTCGAAAGCTTTTAGAATATCTTCCTCAACACACATGTTACATTTATATTGTTAAAAAAGCTTGCCTTTTGCACCTTCCTGAACAAGTTTCGGCCTATTAGTTTCTTCTGCATATTTTAAAAATACATTTCTTCCTACATTTTCAAAACATCCTTAAATAAAATAAAGTTTACCTGCAAGCCTGCCTTAGCTCCTTTACCAATCCATCGATCCATGTTCATTACCGTACTATTTGTACTAGCGATATTGTGGTTTCAGTTTCACTATACAATAATTTATTTGATGGTTTGCTAAGAATTAGATCATGCGCATCACACATAACAAACAAATGAAGTTTATTTGCACACAAATGCGCATGAGAACAATATTTAAAAATTTAATTAGATGTGGTTTATTCATCAATTTTCTGATTCCTTTTGCCGGTCATAGACCAGAACCTAACTCAACCTCGAACCACTGGCTCAGTAACTGGTCTGTTTATTTGGGAAAATACTGGCTTTTTCTCAAGTGTTGATAGTAGAATTTAAACTCGCGATTTTATATACTAGCGGTTCTCCTGCATTTCAACAAGAATATGGTAATTTCCTATAATTTGGAAATAAATCTGATTAGACAATTATCAAAAAGAATATCTTCTTGAAAATAATGTTGCAAACATTTTCATCTTTATTCAAATTATTAATTTATCTACACTATCAAACCAATATTAATTTATGTAGCCTGAAATTTTGCTCTTGTCCACTTTTCACTTACAAGCCATAGCCACTTTGATAAGCCATCATCCAAAACTAAAGGAGACATTTGTGTTACTTGATAATCCTTATAATATTTACCAGTTACTTTTTCCAATTCAGGATCAATTGCTAAAAATACTATTGTTTGGCATCCTTGTCTAGGACTTTTAATAAATGGCCAAACCAGTGGCTTTAACAATACTGTAGAGAACCAACTGCTAAAAAAACTCATGTGCCGTATTATTTCAGTGTCAACAATTCCGGGATGAACAGAATTGACTGTTATGTTGGTGCCCTCCAAGTGTTTACTTAATTCCTTTGTAAACAATACATTTGCTAGTTTACTTTGAGCATATGCATCCCCTGGATCATATTTATTTTCCAAATTTAAATCTTCTTTATTGATAGTTCCTCTTAAATGTGCCACACTTGAAACATTAATTATTCTTGCACTTGAAGCAGCCTAATGACAAAGAATAAAGATCAATATAATAAGTATAAAATGTGTTTTGTGATATTACCTTTAACTTTGGCATTAATAAATTTGTAAGATAAAAATGTCCAAGATGATTAACACCAAGTTGCATTTCAAACCCATCCTGAGTCTTGGTATGTTTTTTAACCCTCATTACACCTGCATTGTTTATTAAAACATCAACTTTCTCTTCTTTCTTATTAAACTCTTTGACAAATTTTTCAATTGATGCAAGTGATGCTAAATTACAAGCTTTACAATAAACATATTTATTCTCTGTATCCAAAACAATTTCCTCTCTTGTCTGAAAAAAAATTTCTTTTATAATTATCAATTTTGAATGATTTCCCTTTTAATTTACCTTCTCACATTTTTGCATATCCCTGCATAACATGTAAACTTTTGCCTCTCTCCTAGCCATTTCCCAAGCTGTTTCTTTTCCTATTCCAGTATTGGCACCAGTTATTAAGACAACTTTATTCATGGCATCTACATTAGCCGGATAGCGTTCACCACCGATCCATTCTCTGCCAATCAAATTGTATTAATACATTTATATTATTTCAAAGAAAGTTAGAATACTTAATAAGACAAGCAACTCCAACACTCGCTGCAAGGGAACTACTCCAAACAACTACTTTTGGAATCTTCTTTGGTATTTTATAAATAAAGTAATCCATTTTTAGGCATTAATATGCAATATGTATCAAAACACCTTTAGCAACATTTACACCCCTCACTATCATCCAACAACTTCACCTGGTTTCACACCCTTCAACCCGCTTTTAAAACCAGCTTGCCTAGCTTCAGTCTTCACGTTTTTTAGGTTTCTTGCATTAACCTCACTTAGTTGTGTTTTGATTTTTCCTGTTCTAACACGTTTAGCGACTTTGGCTTACAAGCCAAGTACATAATCACACAAACGTAATATTTTGTAAGCAACTTCGGAATATGGCATTGGCATCCTTAACTGCAACGTACACCGACTCTGAAGGAGAAGATGATATAAATGAATCCGAAAATACTGGCTCCGTTACAATTAATACACCTCAAAGTACCCCTGAAAAGTCGACTCCAACATCGCGCCCTTCTACACCTGTTCAGTCAACAATTACCACGCGAGTTGCAAAGTTAGTTTCATATCATGATGATACTATTGTCTCTGATGATGATAATCCAGATGATTCAGTTGAAACACCAACAGTGGTTATTACAGAAATACCTGAGGAGCTGGCCATAGAATTAGAACCTATTGATGAAGATGGGGTTCAGTTACCCCCAGAACCTGCTGGTCAGTGTGCTCCAGAAGTACAGGAAAAGTTTACAAAGCTATATGAAAAAATGAAAAGAAATGCCTTGAACATGAATAACATAATCCAAAGACGTAAAGATTTCAGAAACCCAAGCATTTATGAAAAATTAATTTCATTTTGTGGAATAAATGAACTAGGTATTATTTAATACTTAACTGTAATTTATATTTTATAATTGGTATGTATTTGTTACAGGTACTAATTATCCTCCTGCTATCTATGACCCTCACAAGTGGAACAAAGAGTCATATTTTGATGAGCTTGCTAAAGTTCAGAAGACTGAAATGGATAAGAGGGAAAAGGAACGCAAATCTAAAGTTGAATTTGTGTCTGGAACTAAAAAACAAGAAGATGATGCAAAGAAAAGGAAGAGCAAATGGGATCAGCCAGGAGGCAATACTGTTGGAAATATTAAACCAGCTGGTTTAGTACAGCCTTCTCTAACGAATAGTGCAACTGGCACAAAAGCTACTGTAATTTCGGCATTTGGATCATTACCGAAAAAACCAAGACCGTAAATTCTAAGTTTAAGCTATTAAATTATTTTTTAAATATTTAAGCAAGTATTAAAATCTCTTGTTTTATAACTTTAATGCTTAAATAACAAAAAAGAGAAGTTATATATATAATTTTAAGGTCCTTATTAATTGCCTTTCAATTTAAATATCCAAATATGGCCATTTCCCCCAGGACCTGCTCTAATCAAAAACAAGAATTCATTTTGCTGGTTCTCAATTAATCAGAGTTCGTGGTTTTAAACATTTTGTGTAGATGTATAATTTCAAAAATATAGTATTTACATCATTCTTAATTCATAATATGATAATATCAATGACATCGATACCAAAGCGTTGAATTAAAGGCTTAAAAATCAATGAGGGGGTAAATGTCAAATTTAGTTTCGCGCCAATTTTCCAGATTGATAGTTTCATCAGGTTATAACCGTTACAGTTTTTCGTCGGCCTTTGCACGTTTCTTGGTTGCTTTTAAGATTATAATCTTATAAATACATAAATTGTTGTTTAACTGTATCAAAAAAGAATTTCAAAATGTTTGATAGTTCAACTAGTAAGTTGTTCTATTTTAAATTGTCATTACTATTTTGTACTCAACACATTTTATTTTAGTGAGTGCTGGATTTTACAATGGGAACGCCACCGATACGCCGACCAAGGCCAAAGTAATAAGTAGTGCGCATAAACTATTGCTTATCAATATTGCACTATATCACTTTTTCTAGGATAATATATTATTTGTCTTTCCAGGGTGGCAACCAAAACAGAATGCAGAGTATTGTGCCTGTTTGTCTGCGACAGTTACTGACCTGCAGTTCAGAGGAGTTCAGTTTGTTTGGATTTAAAGCACAGATTGTAAGTGATATTGTAATTTGATTTAGCTGTTCTACAGTCTGATATGATGATAGGTCTCAGTTGTTGGTATACTTCGTGACTACAATGTCTCAACAATTAAAGCAACTTATACTGTAGAAGATCACACTGGATCAATTAAAGCAGTTTTATGGTTGGATTCTGATGCTGTAAGTATTTTTAAATAACATTCACAAACAGTATTGCTAACAAGTTGAAAATGTTTCTTATTCAGTCTGAGACAATGAATAATCTACCTCCAGTTAAGGAGGGCAGATATCTCAAAGTCTTTGGTTCAATTCGAGTTAATGACAATGAGAAGACTTTATTGGTATTGAAGATGGTTCCAGTTGATGATCCAAATGTGATTACAACTCATTTATTGGAAATTATTCACACAAGATATGCAGCTGAAAAGATGTCCAAGGATCTGGTTTGTAGAACTTTTAAAACAGTTGTTTTTACACTGGAAATTTGTAGTCTTCTGGATTACAGGATGGAGTAAGAAGTTTTACAAATCCAAATGCATCACTTGCTAATACAATGAGCCATATATATGATGATAATAGTCATGGGTGCAACTTTACTCCAATTCAACAGAAAGTACTCAATTTATTCAAGGGTGATAATACACAGAATGGAAAACATTTGAATTCATTGTTGTCCAACTTTCCAAACAATCAGTATCCTGAAGTACAGTATGTATTATTTTATAATTGAAATACTGCTAAATAGTTGTGAATGAGAGAAATTTGTTTTTTTTTTTCCAGTAAGGCAATTGAATTTCTCCAAATGGAAGGGCATGTCTACACTACTATTGATACCAATCACTTTAAAGCAACGGATTGATTTATTCTATTTTGTCTTTACTACTTAATTTATATCCTTTTTTGTATATGTTGTTATGGGAACTCATATAACACAGTGATAGAGTTATTTTGTAATAATGATGAGAGTTGTGACAATGTCATTTATGAATTAAATTTGTGAATATATTTTGTCCGCGAAAAGGTTGATGTATTGTTAAATTAATCCGTTCATTCCTTTCGGCAAGATGAGCAAGACGTGGATGGGGAATCAGTTTGGGAAGCCAGATATCGAACGACTGGGTTTATTTTCAGAGTTGGGGTATATGAATGGAAAAGGATATTTGTCTGCCAGTAAGCTTAAGTTTTATTTTTATAGGCCGTTAATTATATTGGCACCTAGAAAGAAATGTGAATTCTTTTAGAACGCAGCTACTTCAAAGGGGCAAATTTTGTGGGAACGGGAAGAAAAATAAAGGACGGCACTCAACAAGGTTACTTTGACGATGAATTTAGGCGGTTGTTTGTCGGTGAAGGAATAGTGAGAAAGAAAAGGTTTTAATTTATCTGTGACCTTTCACAATAGCATTAATTAGAAGTATTTTAGTAAGCCCGATAAAATTGAAACACCATTTATTTTAAATTTTGTTCCCAAGAAGCACAGCACTCCCGGCGATACTTATGGGACTTTTACGGAGATGGTAGAAGCATTTAGCCCTGCAACATACAAACGAAAGTATGTCCATGAACGTCCAAACTTTATAGGACGTTCTGGGAAAATTGGTGGACCTGGTTATGCCGATTCTGGCATTAACAAATATCCAGAACATTTGTAATTTTTATTTTCATTTTTGTTTTGGGGGATTTATAACTTATTCAGATTTTATAGACCTGATCGTTATGGTTTAAAACCGCAATATAAACAATACGGAAGAATGGTAAATGGACCTTTTATAAACTCTTTTCATCCTAAACCGTATCTTGAGAAAGAAAGTCCGTATACGGAAACGCCAGAGCCGACTGTTGGTTTATATTTAAATCGGGATAAGACAAAGAAAGTAGAAATACCTGCGCCGTGGGCTCCCAATTTTCCATCTAAGTGGCAGGGTGGGTCACATCAAGGTTGTTTCGACAAGTGGCCCGAATGGAAACCATGCAAATATGTTAGTATGAATGAAGCAAATAAACCAACTATTGGAGACAAGGTCAGTGGTGCTGCATTTATGCCTACTTCACAAGTGCCTAAAACACAATTTACCAATTCAATTATGAATCAGAGTGTAGATGTGTTTTTGAATACTTCAAATGCACAAACATATGTTCCTTGTTACGTAGAACATCTTTTATCAGATATGTATGCTTGATTTTCAAATTAATGAATATAAATTAAAGCACTAACAGTCCAAAAGTAAAATAGAAGTATTCTATTTTTAAAAGCTCTTATTTGAGTGGCAATGATGTTGAATGTATGTGCGGGTCGAGTTTCAACCCTCATAGGGCACGGACATACATCAAGATTGCAAAAAGACTAAAGATTGGGGGGGATTTCAATATGGGTGGTTGATCCTTTTCGAGGGTGGAAAAGGTAACAATTATTTATGCCACGTTATTATATTATGATGACTATCAGCAATTATTTTTAGGAATATACGATTCATTATCAGTAAATTCCCACTAAGACACAATTAATTTGCAATTGCGCGTATTGAACTCCAATGCGCGAATGTGCCGTGCGTGAAATGCAATGCATCCATTCACGAATTGCGTTTTATTCTCAGCCGTCACGGACTCCGTTACTTATTTTTGTAAACATGCGGCAAGAACCAGGATGGCATCATATTACTCGAGTCGCGCTGAGGCCCATGCAGCGCCAACGTGTCAAGTACTTGCACTCGAAAATCATTTAATTTGCCTATTTCTCTACACGAGTAAATCTCGCGACGAGCTTTTATTCTTTTTGTCGCAAATAAAAGCTATTTATTTCTTGCATTCCTTTATTGACATAATCATACCAAAAGACTAAAATTTCAGTTCTATTTTTGGTCCTGGAGCTCTGCTTGGTTTTATATCATCAATGTTCTTCCTCTTTAGAAGTAACATTAGAAACCTCTCATGTATTATATTAGGAAGTATAACATTATAAGTAACTGACCATTGAATTATTTCTGAACAACTTTTCATGTCACCAATATAGACTAAAAGCAAAATAAATTATTACATGTATTCTGGAAAGTTTACTAAATACTTGCATTTGTAGTTAAAAAGTGACACTAAAATAGCAGAATATTGTGTCTTCATGTTATATTTGATCAACAACTCCAGCAGTCTATAGACAACCTCCACTTGGTGGTGCTTTAATGATGTCTTCACCACATAAGGTAAAGTTCCAACAACAGCTACACGTAAGCCTTCATTTCTTTCAAGTAAATCAAGTGCTAATTTCTGATCTGAATACCATTCACTTATAAAACATGCTTGCCATACACAAGTTAATATATATGCATCATTGTACTTAAGGAATAATTGCTCACTAAATTTTATAATACTAACTAGAATTGCTTCACTGTGTGTAGTTAAATCAGCAATTAAATATTTCAACATTATCCTCACTTTCCTACGTAATGATGGGTTCTCATCATATACCACTTCAAACAATGATAAAGCTTTTAGTATCTCTCCTTTGATCCAATAAGCTTCAGCCAAATAGTGATCAAAATGTGCATTAATTTGATATGAAGTATCATCTTGGCTAAATAAATTCTTCAACCCTTGTATTATGTTAATATTTGCACACCTGGAGTTGGCTTCCAATAAAGAAATGATATTTGAGAATGATGGGCATGTATCATTCACTTGACACATTTTAATAAATCCTTCAATTACTTCCTGATTTCCTTCCTGAATTAGGCCCATGAAATGGCTGTCTAAAGAAACCTGTGACAAATTGTTTACAGGTAATTTGGGTTGCATCGGTTTCACTAATGAGCAAGTTAAATTGAAGCTCTTCCTTAATTTGTAGTTCTCCCATTTTGAAGCCTTCTCTTGAATTAGATCGGTTGTGAATTCGTCAATTACATCGAACTTGTTTACTTCAAGTGATATCACTTTGTCTGAGAACAGCCTGTTGTAGATTGCATAAATTGAGATAGCTTTTCTTGAATTACATGTTTTTATATAGGAATTGCAAACTAATTGCGACATTCTGAAGAAGGACTCAACAAACAATAAAACTATTACTACGTTTTTATTATTAGGTAATGTGCATGATGAAGACAATAAACATTTTCCAATGTTTATTTATAAATTATTAAGTGACTTTAATGATGACTTTGGGGTTATGTTATTTATGTAAAAATATTTTCGGTTAGTTTCGGCTTGTCACGTTTTTGCCCACCCAAAAAATAATAGATGTCTCTGTAAACTCAAAATTTGAAAAAATAATTGTTGCAGACTATACTTGTAATATATAATGTTTATATACATAATGTAAATATAGTAATAAGCATAGTTGTGTTTACATTTTATATGTTAATTTATTGGTTAGTATAAACAAAACGAAAGTATACACATCATAGTAGCTGAATTAAATTTACGCTTGCATTCCGACAGTATTAGATTAAATTTTAAAAATGATTAATTTTGTTTTATTAATTATTGTTATTTATTTAAACGAATCGTTATAGCTTGCTTAGCTATTACATTGATATGATTGGTTTCTTACATAAATTAAAGGTAGATAAATAAATAAAAGATACGTATGTAAGCAACACTTTTTTTTATCATTTTTACTATTTATGTTTATAATTCTAAAAACAATTTTCACCCAAAATTTATATTATTTTGGCGTATTCAATATACGCTATTATTATTTATGCGATCTATATCATATACCCTAAACTAATAAGTTTTATATAATAAGATAATAAATACAGAATATTACGAAGGGAACGAAAGATACCAGACATATAAGTTGCGTGCCCTTCGTTCCCTATATACTTCATATACGTCAATGCCACGACAACGTCCGACATTTTCCGATCGGAATCGCACATCGCCATTCTACGTTTGGAGGGTCTGAGGCGCGCGTGGACGCGGCAGTTGGGCTTGGAGGAGCTTCTCGTTTGTCTGACAAGGGAAAGTCGTTCATGTCGGCAAGGGCTAGCTAGTAAGACCCTATCCGCCGTGTGTCTCGTCTATTGCGTCAAGTGTGCTGTGTATTCGCTTTGTGCGCCGAGGGCAGGCTACACTTGGATATGGCTTATAACGTACATAAAACGGCGTATGAAAAGTAAGTAGTAACCGTACTGCAATACCCAGTTAGAATTGTATAATAAGTCACTGTGCCGCATTTGCTCGTTTAATATTGTGAAACAAATGAAAACACGTCTTATTGCTGTGTGTACTTAAGACTAAAACTTTGTGACAGTTGCACAACTAATGATGTTTATTTCGGAGCCAAATCAATTTAACTAACGTGTAATTTGTTGTGAATCATTTAATTTGTCTTCTGCTATGCAAAGAGCAGCAAGATTAGATTAGTGCTTCCTGTCGAAGTATACGTAGTAGTAATCAGAAGCATGCGTTATTGATACAGGACCATAGCATAATTAATGCAATACACAATGATATCGTTAGTTATTACTCTAACCCAAAGTATCGGTTTTAATTACGTTTGATAGCACTTCATGTTTTTTTCGAGACTGTCATCAGTATTAAACAGGTTGTGCATTTTCATCTGAATTGCGCTGTAGACAACCTTGTATCAATGGATATTTGTTTTTGTTTAGGAGTAGGATGTTGCCACTACATTGTTTTTCTGCTATAGTTGCATGTTTGTGGATTCTCGCCGCTAAAAAGTGCTGTTGCTTGTCAGACCAACGGTGGAACGTAAAGATAAAAATATATCCTTGTGGTGGCAATTTATTGTTTTTTTTTTACATGCCTTTCTACTCGAGAAACCCTACGATCAGAAAGGGTTTTGGCTCTGTCTAGTGAGTAAAACAAGCCTGGGAAGACAACCTGTTCCGGGTATATTCTAATTTCACATCACAATGTGAATTTAAAGTTGCGATGATGATTCTCAGAATAGGTTTATCTCTCACATCAAGTATCTAGTTTAGTCTTAAAAAGCGCGCGCTCTCCGTATAGCCTAGAAAAAGAATCAAATGGTACAGTTGTTCGGCGCGCAACCCCACGCGTCGACTTCACTCAGTTTGGCCCTATTGTACTGTTGTTATGCATGGTGCATCGTCGGTGACTCTCCTTCTCCGTGAAGCTTTCCTCATCGTGTCATGACACGTCCCTGCAATGTATGTGCAATGCACCCGCTGGTGGTTCACACATGGGGTTGCAGCTGTCACTCGTATGCGTACATGCTGAATGACGTGTGAGCAAAAGTGAGTGAGGATGGTGCGAGAAGGAGATGTAAAGCCGGTACGTTTCGATAATAGGGTGGTCGGACTCCTTTTTTTAATGTCGGGCGACAATCGACGAGCATTGTTCACCCTGCGGATCTGTCGTCATGAGAAATCAGCCCGAGCCAATGACGCAAAGACATTTCACTAGAAAAGGGGATTCCTGAATTTTGTATTGCGAACTTGGCAGACATTACCTGAAAGGTGGGCCTCGGTTTTGGGCGATTGTATGAAAAGTTACCTTTTTGTCTCCTTTGCCGTTGTTCACCTGGCCTTTAAATTTTTAAATGTCTTCAAAGAAGCAAGGGATTTTTTTTTATATTTAGAGAGCAGCACTAGGTAAATACTTGTTTATTCTAAACACAAATTTAGTAAATGAGTTGTTTTGTATTAATTCAATTTCTTGTTCTATCATCTTCTATTTTCTTTGGCGCTTGAGTGTCATTTGCATTCGTATAGGATAAAGGGCTAAACAATTGGAAATTCTAGAGGAGTACTATTTACAAATGCGTGATTGGGGTATTCTGGTGGATTAGGCTGCACGTGAATGTACATCGATAATAATTGCAATGCACGCACCATGCGTAATGTGCCATTACAGTGCGTATATAAAATGATATCGAAGTCGGGGTTGCATGCGGGCTTGACGTGCCCACTATTTGAATCGCGTCCACATCAAGGGCAGGTGGTCTTTGGCAACGGCGGTACCATCTGCTAGGTCACGGTTTGATCGATAATTTATACGTCTATTTTCTTCGTCATGTAATGTTTGCATATTACGTAATTTGAAAAGATATTATCTAATTCGATTTAGTATGATTTATGTAATTTATATTAGAGTATTGTTGAGTGTGGTTACGAAGTGTTTAAGATTCATTATGTTGAAAAACTGCACTATAACACTTACTTAAAATTGATTTGTAAAACTTTTTCGGCATGTTGCCTTCTTCAGTATTCTTCAATTTTAAGTAAGTGTTATAGTGCAGTTTTTCAACATAATAATTTATATTACTTAAACTGAATCTCAGGCTTTTTAAAGTTTTGTAGATGTTAGATTTGAGTGTGCTGTTATAAATCGTGAAATTTATTAGTATTTTTTGTATCGCACGATTTGTGGCATCTTTGAATTACTTCCGAGCAGATGTTTGGGTTTCTAGATTTAGATTTCCTTTCAATTTCTAAGTTCTTACCTCCTTGCACACCCTCTTTAGAAAAGTGTAACAATCGTCTCACCGAGTGTAACTTTATGTTAATAATGAAATTGTTCCCCTTGGATGGCGAAACACAAGATGCAAAAGACAAGACGGTCGCGTGCCATGGGACGCGCGCCCAGTGCCAGCTGTTCAAATTCGATCATTTTTGTGTAATACTTTCTTCTCACTACTAAACAATGTGTGAGGGTCTATTCTGTAATTTCTTCATGCTTCTGCCATCTTTGCGAAACGGACCTTAATGTAAACCTGGAGTAAGATAAGAGAGCAGGGTATCGTTCGGAATGGTCTTAGGATGATTTATTATATTATTAGCAATAATTGATTAGTATGTTCTATTGCTATTTGCTTAGCAAAGCGATTGAGATCATATATAAACATGGTGTTTAATACTCTTGTTGCTTATGTTCATATTGGTGGGTTCTTTGTATTTCTACGTGTGCCTTCTGCCAACCGTCATTAATAATAAATGTTAGATAAGGAACCTAATTACACTATAAGGGTAAGAGGCAAAGGGTGCGGACATAAGACGCCACATGTTGTTTTAGGACACGTCATAATGGTTGGAATAATGTAAAAAATGGCGCGAGTTTGAGTTGGCGCGTGCTGCGAACATCTTGACGTAGCATATGTCTGTATTGGACATTCTTCAAACGTAAAGGTACTTTGCACCTGCAAGATGCCGGTGTGCTTACTTTAAAGTGAGGGCGCATAACATTTAGAGTGTTTGATATTCTAACTGTGCATTGAGTCAGCCAGGGTATGTTGAACTTTTCACTTTTCTTAGCCTTTTTCTAATGCGGGTTTAATGGACTTTATAATAACGGATATTTTGAAATTCAAGAAGACAATAGTGCCTTGACATACGTTTTTGAAATTATTCTTTTTTGATAGTCGGGATTTATTTCTAATTGTAATTATATTAGCATTGCTATTATTTTATTAATTTCTTCTCTTTTTATTTACTTAATTGCATCTTGCGATGTCTCTCAAATGCTTTTACGTTTTTTTATCCATTGTCCATTCAACAAAGTAGGAAATGGAAGTTATGCTTGACATGTAAAAGTAAGAACCTTCTTCCTGCATTCACCCTTGAATGCGTTTCCGCCAGCAGACGCTGAAGAAAGGGCTAGACTTTTCGTTTCCGTTTGATATCATCGTTTTATATATGCACTTCGTATATACACAAAGCCATGGGCATTGGCTTCATGTTTGACCTAAATCAATTCAATTTGATAGATTAATAGGGATTCTTCTCTCTTATTTCTTTCGTGCTTCATTCTTACTAAGATCTAAATCATTCATATTAGAACGTATCATGCTTATCCATCCTTGCTTTACTAGGTCAAACCAAGAGTGTGGCTCCTAATTTTAATTTCTCATACTCTCAACCCTTGCACATCCCGAGCGTGAGATGAAGACAGGTACGAATCAAAGAATTAAGAATTATTACATAGGGGACGTAGAGTGTGAGAAGAAGCTTGTATGTACATTGTGCATATGCATCGCCCCAGTTAGAAGACAGATTGCATAATAGAATCAAAATAGAAACGCATTCCCAGAGTGTTGCACTTTGTATACCTTGTCCTCTGGATTATGGGTCGTAGTTGGACCATGTGCTTTACTACGATGGGAAAATATCTCGGAGGGGGCATCATTTATTCATGAGAACTCAAAAATTAAGGGTGATTGTATCAGTCTAATTCTAACTTGATTTAATAGGCATTCTTAATAAGATTTTGTTGAATATTGCGAAAACATTTGTTATACATTAGTTTTTCACTTGTGTTACAGTATCAAGCGTGATGTCGACTCAGAAGATAGCGCAAACGAGGATTCTGACGAATCGGGATTATATGATGAACTTAATAACCATCGCGGTAAGAAGCAAATTAACAAAGGCCGCTGGAGCAAGGAAGAAGATGCCAATTTGAAGCTTCTGGTCGAGGAGAACAAGGAACGATGGGATATTATCGCTACCTTTTTCCCTGATCGCTCAGATATTCAGTGCCAACAGCGATGGGCCAAAGTTGTGAATCCATCTCTGGTCAAAGGACCTTGGACCAAAGAGGTAGGGCATTATTTCTTTCTCAGTGGCATCAACACATTAATTCAGCAGAAATTAGACTCATTAGTACCCGAATCGTGGGATATCGGACAGAGAAGTACAATGCCCCTTTTCTCATGTTATTCCTCCGCGTCGCTGCTTCGCGAGAACCGGTCCCCGGTTGGTGGACTCGCTCAACTCAGGGTTTCTTCGTGTCTCTTTGTATGGTTTGCACGTAAGTGCATACGTGGTCTTGTTCGTATACCCGGGATGTGTACAATTTACTATACACATTTTCTTCACGGTTGAACGCGTCATACACAAGGGGGAAATTTCCTTCACCGCGAACAAAGTCCGAGAAGGAGGAGAATGTGTTTGTTATGGGAAGACACAGTAAATTATTTTCAATAATCAAAATATCCTGTAATATGAAAAACACACTTAAGTTTTCTGTACCTCGGCAGGAAGCTCTTCTAAGCCACAATCTTTTAGGTACACAAAATTCGGAAAAAACATTGGTATTTTATGAGAATGCTACTGTTTGCAGGGGAATTGGGTCAGGAGAATTTTTATGCAGCGGAAGTGCAAACTGAACCAGATGTAACAAATTTAATAAGTTATTAGTGACTGCCAGCTGGAAGTTTGCGTGAGAATTTAAAATCGCTTACTGGCATTCCAGCAAACGACGCGACACTTACATGAACCTTATAAGGACAACTACATTGCTTTGAAGAATGCACATTTCTGAAATACTATCTGTTAACGAATACGTATCTCAATTTACATTAGATTGACGTGTCTATATATTCTTTTACAAACATTTTGTTTGAATTTGTTTCACACTTCAAATTAATACTTCAAAGTCTCGTAGGTTTTCTTTGAAAGCACACATTGCAATAGAACAGGATGTTTATATAATTTGCAATCTTTAGACACTTGATTGATTCTACACTCCCTTCAAATTGAAGAAAAAAAAATAGATTAATACAAACTCAATGCAACAACTTATCTTAACTAGACCAGCTGAATACACATTACATATACATACATATATATATATTAGAATCCTGTACAGTTATCGTTATTTTCTAACAAACTTGTATTCGAATTTAGTCTAACGAATTGTAATTGGTCTTTTAACCTTATACTTTTTTTAGTTTTCTAATGTTAATACACATTATTACGAAATTTAGAATGTTAGTATTTGACTTTACCAGCTTTATTTGAATTATCAGGTTCACTTCAACAAAAAAAACGTGTGCATGTTTAAACACTATGTTGACTAAACCAACAAATGTTATTAGTTCACACACGAATCATTCAAATGGAACTCTAAATGTTGGATAAATTGTTGACTTATGCTACCATATTGTTAGCCATGCTCAAGTGCTCAAGACTTAACACATATGTCATCGAATTGTTACACTACGTTGAGCATGGAGTCCGCAATGAAATACAAGAATATCTTTTTTTGTAGGAGGACGAAAAAGTAATTGAATTAGTTAAGAGGTACGGACCAAAGAAATGGACGCTTATAGCCAAACATTTACGCGGACGCATAGGAAAGCAGTGTCGGGAACGTTGGCACAATCACCTCAATCCCGACATAAAAAAGTCAGCATGGACGGAACAAGAAGATGATATTATATACAGGGCTCATAAGCAATGGGG
Organism: Diploeciton nevermanni; assembly: GCA_027575565.1. NCBI lineage: Eukaryota > Metazoa > Arthropoda > Insecta > Coleoptera > Staphylinidae > Diploeciton > Diploeciton nevermanni. Next base: position 56,909 of record JAODIE010010940.1, read on the forward strand.
AAATCAGTGGGCAAAGATAGCAAAGTTATTGCCCGGACGGTATGTTGATATTTTCCTTTGATTAAAACTTACTTTATTTGTTCGGTTTTGATATGTATTTATTCTAGGACTGATAATGCAATCAAAAATCATTGGAATTCTACTATGCGGCGTAAATACGAGACAGATCGTGATGGGGACAAACGGGGTCGCGGGAGAAAAATCGTCAAATTACAGAAACCAGCTGGGAATGAATATTCTGCGGACTCACAGTCTCTGTACATTGAGGTAAAACCTATGTTATAAATGTTCAATGTTCTGTTCTAAATTTATTTTTAATAGCAGGATTGGCACGATCAAGGAAGCAGTCAATCTTCAAACATTACAAATCCTTCGCCCAATGCTCCATCAAATGCAGTCTTTTCCACAAATTCACCGCAAGATTCGACGTCTAACCTCTCAGATATGAGGTTCCATGCTTTAGATTCAATGAATTCTGGTATGGAAACTATGGGAGACTTTTATTCTCCTGGAATTACACCGCTAAAAGATGCGGAATTCGTGCAACGTCAAATTATGCTAAAAACTTCGACTTCCTTCAAACCAAATACTATATCCGCTCCGCGTATTCCTGCTATTCTTCGCAAATCGCGTGCGGCGAATGGCAAAAGTCTCGATGGTGATAGTGGAATTTATGATACTACAAGCACAAGTGACTTACAAATGATAGAGTTGTTCAATTCAAAAACCGAGACTCCACAAAGGGGCACCACTTTGTCACCGGTTAAAGATTCTCCATTCAGTCCGTCTCAATTCTTTGCGGTTCATAATAGTCCTAGTTTAACAACATTTGATTTGGCCGTTGCGTCTTCGACACCAATGAAGAATACGCAATCATCAACAACCACACCGACAAAGAATAGAATACGAGTAAGTTATGCTTTCATACATACTTCATGGTTACATTCTATGTGAGCAATTTTTAGGATCGAGATTATAGTCCGTTGACCACACCAAACAGCTTCTCTATTCGAGTTGATTCAAGACCATCTACATCAGAAGTAACAACGCCAAGCAAGGGACGTTTAATTTTCAATCACGACACACCCCGAACACCAACTCCATTCAAAAAAGCTTTGGCTGATTTGGAAAAGAAATCAGGTCCAATTAAAAATCTTCCGGACACTCCTACACGTTTAGAAGATATTACAGAAATTATGAAGAAAGATGCGGACATGTTTAACGTATGCTATATGATACATATTGAAATAGTGGATAATTGGATCATAATTATTTATTGTCATTTTAGAATGAGAGTGGATTTCTAAGTGCAGGCAAAAGGAAAACATTGATTCCTGCCGACAAAGAAAACATTCTGCCAAACAAAAAGGTACGGAAGGCTTTAGCACCAGCCTGGACCACTACAAATTCCCCCCTCAGCTCCGATATGTCATTTGCTGTAGAAACACCGGTGAGTACCATTCAATTTATTTACGTTTTGAATATTTTGGCTATTGTGTTTACGTGTGGTGGAAGCACGGTTTTATATATGTTGTTACAACCGCCAATACGCCCTGCTATCTTCTCCAGGCAAGGTAACTAATTTTGGTGTGTGCACTGTTAATAGAGTAAATCGTTGGGCGAAGACGCATCGGGTCTCTTCAGCACTCCTAATTCATTTGCGAAAGACCTTCTAGGTGGAGTAGCAAGCTTGGACTTTTCGTCGGCATCTTCATCGAAGGTACAGGATTGGTATTGTTTTGGAGATCATATTTTACCACACCACTAGCCAAACAATGTGTACCAAAGAATATTATCTCTTACACCCTTTAACCATTATCACTTACCCATACTCTTCGTACTTGCGCTGCATTCTTGATTTTGCAACAAATTTTGCATGTGCACAAAATTTCTTTCCGTTTCTATTTCTTATGGAGTCTTTTGTTTTTTCTTATTTATTAATAATGGTAGATATTCTTTCTGGTTTTTATTTTTATACTTATCGTTTTTTACACTTATTGTATAACAATTTAAAAATTAATTTATTTATTTCTTAAAAAACACAATTTCTTTTGGACTGCATGAAACGATTCCAAACATATTCAAACAAGATGGCACTTTAAATAATGAATAATCTAGTCCGATTGGAAATTATTTCTTTATCATAACCAAGGAATGAAATGTTTGACATGCAATTTTGTAAGTTAAGCGTTTCGGCCAGTTTTGCGCAAAAAGATTAGACCAAAACAAGTGCACCTAACACATTCTGCAAACATATCGTTTTATGTTATGTTCTGGTGCATTCGTTAATACTTGAAATGCATGACTTTTTTATTTTGTTATTTGTGTTGTTAAATGATGCATAGCATACGCATAATTAAATATTGTGTGACCAAAAATTAGTTATAACTGTTATTTACTTATTATTATAGTTTTAATTTAAAACATTACGCAACAAATAGTGAGCCACATATAGGTTTTTACACACACCGTTGAAGTAGGTCTCTCTAGGCTTAGGAAACATGGTGCTCTACACAAAGATAACAGCAGCAAAGCATACAATCACTAGATATAAAAATGCGGTTCCCAGAGACCTTCTGTTAGAAAGGATGACTATTCTGTCTATTATCGAAGATACAACTAGCTCGCGTATTATAAGACTGAATAAGTAACTCATCTTCTTTCTGCTGTTAAATTTGTGTGAGATGATCAGGCTTGGGGTGTGGTAGTCTGTTTGTGTGTTGGGTTGTATTGTAGCTTTCTGTCCTCTTTATCCCGGCAGTTCGTGCCTTCAACCAGTTGCCCATCCCGAGTCAACGGTCTTCGCAGTGCTGCTGCCAGACGCATTACATTCACGGAGCAAGACTCTAAACCTGCACCAAAGGTGAGCAGTGCCTCAATTAACAATGTACAAACGAAAACAGTTAAAATAGACTTTAGGAATAAATTCCAGGCACTAACTATACGTTCCTCCTACTGAAATAACGGGTGTAACAACTGTGGTTTTGGTTTTAATTCTTATTTAATTTTAGAAATTCCTATGTTTTATTAATCGATTGCTTTTGTGCGCTGAGTTTGATTTTTTGTTGCTAAGTGCAGATTAATAAATAATTTCAGCTCAAAAATCTGCATTCAAAGTTCAATGTGTGCGTTCAATTATTTTGAACGAACTTAACTGTGTTTTGCTTTGTACATTTTAAGAATCTTCCTTGATTAAGGCTCGATAATTATTGATATCTGTTGCAGTTGGATGTAATGTGGACAATGGTAGCATGCGGCCGAACAAAAGACCAAGTTGAACTCACGGCAAAGGCACATAAATTTCTCAGCGGTAGAACGAATGGGTTAAAACCACGATCGCTTAACTTTTGAGTATACAAATTTGCGTCATAAATCAACTTAAGATAACGAAAGAACGTGAAAACGTACAAGATTAGCACCAGAGCACCCTGTATATAACATAATTTTATTGATAAGATATAAGATTACAAATTGAATAATATATTTGAATGAAGAGTAAAAGAGTTGGAGGCATCACCGGCACTGCGTGCCGCTTAATATTTTGTTATGAAGGAAGAAATTTAAATTAAACGCGTTGTAAAACATTAAGCTATGCATAGATTTTATATATGATGTATTTTGTTTTTGTTTTTTTTTTTTTTTTTTTTCGTTTACTTGGATCTGTGAAAATGTGTGGAAACTTCAAACCTAATGAATTATGTAAACACAGCCTATAGAGGCACAGAGTACAATTAAGTGGTTTTCGCTTTTGTAATGAAAAATTTATTTCTTTCATATGTAATTTCCTCATCGAACATGTTTGTATTTTTATATTTTTATGTTAGTTGTATGCCCGATAATAGACACGAATAATTTAAATAGGATTTAGCCATAACATAAATTTACTTCTCTACTTTTGTAAGCAGGACTGCATTTTTATACTGCTGTGGTACGATAATTTTGTAAATTAAATCATTTTATGAGACAATATTGTTAAGAGAGAGAAAACTAGTCCGCTGCCACAAAGCTTCAAAATGAAGAATGTTTAGAAATGCATGCATGCTTTATGAGTTGCATTTAATGGACAATTTAGAACATGGAATATATTCAACAATAATTTGCCAATATGCATATTTCAGTAATTGATTTCATAATTTTATGATTTGCTTGTAACAGTTTTTTTTACATCAACTAACGCAAATAAATTCTATATTCAGATCCTCATGTTTATTATGAATTTTAAATACTGTAATTTCTTGTGATACTTGTCTTTTAAACCCCCGTAAACAAAGAATTGCGCTAGGTGTATTTGGAAAATTGTGTTATTAAAATGTTTATACCTAAAGATTTAGTCTATGAATTTTGGAAATTAATGAGTCTGAGATAATTATAAATGCCTCAAAATAAGTATCTTTTGTTATAAGAATTATTTGAGACTTGAGTGTAACAAATTTTTTTTGAGATTTATTAGGATCACAGATCCAGTTAAGAATGTATCTTTCGATCAGCGCTCAACGAATTAGCAGATACAAATATTCAACACAATGGAAATATCTATAGTTTACTTTTGAAATATAATTCTATAATTATTACAATGTATATAATAAACCATTTTTCTATTTTCCGAGCAAATTTCAATTAAAAAATGTATTACAATGATGAAATAGTACAAGAAATAAAGCAATTTTCCAACATTTTTTGCAAATATCTAAAAAATGGTCTATTTTAAGATTAATCAGAAGGTATTTTTAATCATTGCAGAAATACTTAAGGGACACTGGACTCTTGGACAATAAAATAATTATTAAGTACTCTTAAATCATCATCATGTTGCACTGATTCATAATTACTTCTACTGCAATTATCGAATTATATATCCAATACAACTACTACATTATTTAATTAACTTAAAAGTGAAATTAACGATGATATAACCTTGGATTAGTTTGTTATATAAATTCTAATTCATTGAGTGGTTTACTATAACACTTACTAAGTTTCATCTTCATAATATTTACTAAATATAAATATATTGATATAATAATACTAATATATATATATATATACTTCTAATTATTTATTACTGGTAGATACCACATGGAAATGTATTATTTAACATTATTGTTGAATACGATCATTTTTCTTTCAATTCTCAACCATATTTGAATAAGATACTACAATTTAACTGATCATTAACATTTCTTCAAGAGTAGGAGGTGCTTTGCGCATGCGTCAATAAATCTGTTTTACTTCAAAGGGTTGGCTTTTATTAGTTGGCGTGAAAAATATTCTTTAGTGAGAATGGCAGGTGTCCCTATTCAGGGACTTGTATCCCATACAAACAAAGTCAAAAGTCTTTATAAACGGGCACTTCGTAATCTGGAATGCTGGTATGATAGAAGGTAACTACGAAGCTAAACTAAAAAGTATATCCAATTAGTATTCTTTCTTGGTTATGTTATATAATTTTATCCTCCCAGGGAGACCTTTCCGTTCTTTATATCTACACAATATTTCCACGCATAATATAATTTACAAATACATAATTATTGCTTTATACATTTATAGAGAAGTCTATAGGTATCAGGCAGTTCTAATGAGACAAAAATTTGATGAGAATCGCAACATTAATGATATGTGTCTGGCCAAAGAATTAATTGCAAAAGGGGAGCAGGAATTGTTCAATAAAGCACATTGGCATCCAAGAAAATGTAAGAGTAACACTATGATGAAATATTTATGTATCATTTGGAAATTATTTTAGTCCCAGAATCACCTGGAGGTGTTGCATATGGCAGAGAAGTGTTGCCACCAGACTGGGTTGTTGACTATTGGCATCCAATTGAAAAAGCACAATATCCTGACTACTTTGCACGTCGTGAACAGCGTAAAGTCGAATACATTCGTGAATGGGAAAAGAAATTTGGCAAGTCAACTGCTGGTCATCATTAATGTGCAAGACTACCAAAAGTAGAAAAGATGTATCATTGAGTTTGAAATAATATAATAAAATTAAACGGCCATTTAGTTTACTACTGATTCAACAAAAGTGTAAATAAATAGTTTCAACAGTTTATATTGCAATTGACTAGATGGTAAATACAAACTATGCAATTATTTCGTTGGTGTTAAATGTATTGCATTCTATACTTTTCCATCAATTAAGTGTTAACAAGTGTTTTAAGTTCCTAGGTGCCCTTAACAGGTTATACGATTGCATATAATGCCTAGTGTGAAACATTCTTAACGTCGTAAATTGAACTAATGAATAATTTCAAATTCCTATCTAATAAAATCATTACAAACAAAAATGCTTTTGAATTAAATTTTGATTTAGTTCTAATCTCTAACTCCCTACATAATTAATTATTAAGCTAAGATTTTTGATACCTCATATCAATATTAAACAAGTGTTTAGTGTGAAGCAGTCGATGTTTTCTTAATTGATACAAAAATCTGCACTTGTTTATAAAATTTATAAACTGCGTATTGTAAAGACGGCCTTCAGAAGACCTTCACGTGTAAACAGCAAAGCGATGCAATTGTAGATTGTCAATGACCACTGAGTTGTCTTAATATTAATCGTAAACATGTATAACTGGGTAGTGTATTCCCAGCCTGAATTGCAGAACATTCATTACATAGCAGTGAGCTGTTTGCATTGCACAACTTATGTGATTTGTTGAGCATATTCAATAGTAATAAATAAATAGCTATTCAACCATAAAGTTTTTCCAGAATAGCTGCTGGTGCGTCAGCTTGGTAACGAGAGATCTGTCGCAATAACGCAAATTTCTTCATACGCCCTTTAGACGATTCCATATCATATAACGTACACAAATTCATTAACAACGATTCATGTAGGCCTTGTACAGAGTTTGCACTTATGGCAGATTCAAGAACAGAAATTGCTTCCTTTAATTGCCCGCTGTAGAGTAGACAAACGCCCATATTATTCAGTATCTGAAATGAAGCTTTATATTAGTGTGTTGTTGCCAGAATTTAGTTTTACCTACCATCACATTAGACGGTTCTATAGCACTCGCTTCTTGAAAGAACGAAAACGCATCTGCAAATGCGTTCTGTGCTACAGAAATCAGCCCTCGATCTACCAACTCTCGGAAATTTGGTGGTCCGTTGCCACGAATTTCTTTAGCTTCTTTAAAACAAACTTCTGCCCCTGAAACATCCCCTAGTTGTAAATGCAAGCGTCCCAACGCAGACAACAATGAGTCTTTCGGGGCTCCCTGTCTGAAAAAACAATTATTTTACTTTCTAGTAATAATTACTTAAACCAAATAATGTTCATAATATATACCTATCACATAGTTGTCCCAATAAATCCATTGCAAGTTCATAGTCCTTTTGTACAAGAGCGCAATTGACAACGGAATGCATGATCCGGGTTTCTCTTGCGGTCCATAATCTAACTGAATCCCTTCGATCATTTGCTCCAATTTCGGCAGGGTTGCCGTCTTCACACAATCCCTCCTTCAAATTTTTGAGCATCTACAAGAAAATCAATTGTCCCAAAAAATCCTTAGTGTTACTTAAATAATTCTTACCTGTCTGATAGTCGCCAGAAGACTGAAAAGTTTAGTTAGTGACTCCTTTGGTTTTCCGCAATGCGAAGGCAATTCTGCTAGTAATAAACGAAATGAAAATGAAGCGATCGAACCAAGACGTCCCCCGAACATGTCTGGATAAAATTGATAATACAAATCGGGCTTATCGAGATCTCCAAATACTTCTGCTTCTGCTTGAGCTAATTGAAATGCTTTTGTTTTTACCAAAAGTGAAATTCTGGTAAACCACAGTTGCAAGGAACGTGGAGAGTGTTTACTAGGATGACCAGCACGACCTCGACCCTGCCCGTAGATCTTCAGCAAACGACCAGTAAGGTTGATAGCTGCTCGGTATGCGCCTGCCTGGACTAATTCGCGCAAGCCTCGTTCGTCCTGCGTTACATCGTTTGCGGTAAAAGCACGTCTTTGGGATGCTTCCGTTTCGCCCAAACATAAAGCTACAGTTTCACCAACACTATCACCCTGAATCAAATTCAAGTTAGTAATAAATAATTATCCTTAGTAATTTACTCACATATTCCTCTTCAAGTAGAATTCCAGGCATTGTAAGCATATCTCGTTCTGGAAAATATGTGCCTGAAGTAGCTGTTGCAGCAGCAATTAATACTTGTCTTGTTTTTTCAGTTGGTATCCATGCATCTCTTCTCCTATCTACCTCTGATCCAACTGCAACTCTTGGAGTATAAACATCCTAAAAAACAGCATGGCACCTATCAGAAATGTACTTGAAAAGAAAATGTTTTTCTGTTTTTACTTCAGTTGGTGGTAAACCCAAATCTGCAATCATTCCAGTTGATGCACCACTAGTGTTTGTTGATGTACCAATAAGATCAAAAAATGATGCAGCAGGATCTTTAGGCTGTTGTTGAGTTTTTGCAAACAATCGACATACATTAGGCTCACTTTGTGTAGTACCCTTAGGTTCTTCTAATTCCAATACACTGATTTTCTCCGTTAATTGACTCGTAAAATCGTTGTTACCTTTAGAGTCATTATTACTCACAAAGTAAGTACTCAAAGAAGGAGCATTTTCAGACATAGTATGAAATTCGCTAAATTAGTAACGCGCACCAAATGAAAGTTAAGGACCGTTAATTAAAATATGAACGAAGACAAACTGAAGAATAAAAACAAAGGCTTCGTTGTAACACGTGAATGTAGTAAATACAAATAATTTCCAAGCTGTTTCATTTGTTACATCCGATATATACTAAAACGACTCCATACACAGTTGCGACCGCCGTGACAGGTGTGACGGCAGTGACAACTCGTGACAAACCTAAGGACAGAAAAACAAATAAGTGGGAGCGTCAAGGTTTTTCACAGTTTAAAACATTTAAAAGATATATACAGTAAAAATATTCTTACATCTTTTTCATTATTACCAATAATGAGATAACTCAAATTGATATTTTACGCGTATTTCTTAGTTATTTAAACACAAGTACTTCTGTATATATAATATATATACATTTTATTTCACTACATATGAGAGGTCTGCATCTTGCCGAACAAAGAAATGGTGCAGCTACTGAGCGCGCGTCTATAATATACAACTGATGTGGTTGCTGTCCGCTCACAAGTCACACATCACGACACCCTATACCCGAATTTGGTATAAAAAGGGTTGAGAGTGATGCTGTTACTACATAAAGTAAAAAAAATACCAACAAATACTTGAAATCAGAAATCGATTTAATATGACTTGAAAATTAAACAGCATGTCCTTGCCTCAACCTTGGTAACAGGTGCAATTCAGAATAAGTCAAAGAATTGACATTTGCATTCAATTATTCCAAAGAAATTAAAGAGTACAATAATGCAATCAACATAGATAATTACTATTGAAAAAGGTAGCGCATATACCACGCAATATCTATTGTAAAATATTTAATGCTTATTAGCCGTTGCCGCGGTAAGGTAATTATGAAAAATTTATTTTTCTGAAATTAAAAAAATGATTTAATTTAAAATAAATTCTTCTTTATTTATATTTTCCAATGAAAAATTAATGTAAAACATTAGTTATTTTTAATTTTATTTTTACATTTTTATGTCTAATTGAAATAATGCATGAATAAAAAAAATGTAATGTTTCATGTTCTTAATGATATATAACTACCATATCTTATCTTAAACAAACTACAATAAACAATAGTCTATATAATTGATACAAATTAAGTTAAGCATAAACAATTCATCAGTTTCTTATCACAACCATCATGAAACATACCGTTTTAAAGTGTCTTTTTTTATTATTTCCATTAATTATCGCATCTGATAATTTCGTTGATTACTACTTAGCAAATCCAATTGTAAACAGTTTACAATATTCAATTAATCCAACAACGTGGAAAAACTCTCTAATTTCCAATTGTGCAACCGTATTTCTTATACACGGTTGGTTGGGTAATATTGTACCACAAATGGGAGAATCAGCGCGTATTTTGAACCAAGTGCCAATCAACGAAAGTTGTTATAATGCCATTTATGTAACTTGGAACGCTTCATACAACCTAGACTATCTCGATGCTGCCTCCGCAGTGAACCCTACTGGATACTCAGTATATAACTTCATCAAAAATCTTCAACAAAGTGGCTACCTTGCAGGAAGAATAGATTGTACAGGACATAGTTTAGGTGCACATGTTTGCGGTGTAGCGGGCCGAAAATTAATTGATTCTGGAATCATCTTCGTGGTTCTTACTGGACTAGATCCTGCTGGACCTTTCTTCACTGCTGAGTTGTTGATAAAGGATTTAAGTGCTTATAAGTTGCGCGATACTGACGCACAGATTGTAGTAACCTTGATGACGAATGGAGGATTTTTAGGTACCGATGCGTCATTAGGTAGTATTAATTTCAAAGCTAATAATGGTATATATCAGCCAGGCTGTAATCTTAATCTGGCTTGTAGCCACTTAAGAGCTATAAATTTGTACCAAGAAGCAATTTTGCATAACTGGTATGTGAGCACTTCCCCCGATGGACATATCGCTATTTTTGGAAGGTATATGAGTTTGGATAGTAGTCATGATAATTACCAGTTTTTTACTGCAAGCAAACCTCCTTACAATCCATCTCAATAAATATGTGATAAAGTAATATAAAAATGGTTTAATACTTACTTGTCTATACATAATATATCGATAATATGTAGATACAAACGATCATTTAAAAATATATTTCAGCTACAAATGACATCATACGAATATTGAAACTTACTTGCCAATTAATACAAGCACAGTTGTATAATGCCATTTATGGAACATAGAACGCTTCATTCAATTTAGACTGCCTCGATGCTAATTTTAATTATTGTAATATATACGAGTAAGTATGAGTTATATTTTACTTTCTCACATTTACACTTTCATATGAATCTAAACTAGTAACACTATGAAAATCATCATAATTCGATCCTAAAGTTTTTATGCTGTAAACAGATTTAAAGCTGACTACCGATCCCTCTGATAAAGTCCTTTGCATTTGTCGTTTAGGTGGGATGGTTGCAATTGTTGCAACATCTGTATCTGCAGTGACCGTAGCAGTATTTTGAAGTTGGCCTATAAAGACAATTCAGTTAAAGTGACTCATTTATTACGAAAAAATGTTCCAAAGTTTAAATATTACTGAATATTTTTATATCATCTATACTTACTTGGTCCATCAGTTACGGTTCTATCAACTTTGGATCGGCAACAGAAACACAAATTTAGCATAATTGTAGATAGTCGTATTTAGTTTACAAAGTTTTCATAGCTTGATTTTGATCAAAAATATCAATAAACTACTCATTGATATTAAATTGGTACTGGTGACATAAAACGAGCGCTAATGACATGACTAAACTCAAAGGTGTAAAGTTTTATCTCAACCTCTCTTATCACAGAGCTGGCATCTCATTGAAAAGCTCATCTGTTTGGTTTATTTCGCTGATAATAATGCAATAGATTTGTACAGATTGGTTTTATATACATACGGAATATTTTTTATGTAATTATAAAAATATATGCTTAATTAGACTTTTATTACCATATCCTAAAATAGAATCTATGTGATATAATAACACTGATCGACAAATGAAGATTAAAATGAAAATTTGTCGATAATTTTGACACATCTTATCTAAAATTCCCTACTAAATCCAACGGTACAATCAGTTTTTTTCTCATTGCTACAATTGATTTTTAACTAAACTCAAAAGAAAAAATATCCTTAATTTGCGTTATGTCGCAATAACGGATAAATAAAATAGAACAAAGTCATTAAGATAAAATATGATAATTCTGATTAAAAATTTTGTTCAGAAACTTCGCAATAAGCTAAGAACATTTGTAAGTATAAGCGTTATTAAATTAAATTTATTTCCAATAAATTTAATTATGCATGGGCTGATATGGAATTACTTGTTTTATCGAATGTATATGTTTCCATGGTAGAAATTAAATCAAATTAAATATGTTAGATCGATAAGTTGTATTTAAAACGAGTAAAACATGGATAGTATTCTGTGTCCGTCGGAAATAGAATTTTACATTGAAACAATGCGAGAGCATACTCTACATGACATTGGAAATAATAGGTAAGACTTGATACGAAACAAGCAGGGTTTAATTGCGGTTGTGGGAAATTTATGGATTAGGGAGTCTTAGGTGCACTTGAAGCCCATGTGTTAAAAGTAGTAGCATAACACTCATTCCATTTTAGTTTGAGGGCCCAAGATTAGTGCCTAGTGTGTCTGATAGAAAATCCACCAAAGATTTTTGTTCTTTCTTTGTAGCTGGTTTGATTGGCATGACCGTCTACAGAAGCTCAATCAGCAAGCTGTTATTGAAGCTACATCAATGCGCGACGAACAAGTCAAAGAATCCATAAACACACTCGGTAAAGGTTCTATACTAGTCCACGAAGCAATTTTGATTAGCGTATGGAAACAAAAAGTACTTCCTCAATTATTGAAATACGTACCTAATCCAGAAACCACATTTATCGCTTACACAGTCCTTTATCACGAAGCAGTAACTGCTAGTTTACTGGAGTTAATTATGTTCTATGGTTCCGGTTGCCAGCGGTTAGGGGAAAGCGCCGCTGATTTGTTTGAATATGTGTACGATAATGCTACCCAGCTCTTGGTAATACAGAATGACCCACAAGAGGAGGCTAAGCAAATGAATGGACGAGAAGAAATTTTGAAGAGCAAAAATAATCTTCATTTCGCAATTGGTATTCGATCGTTGAGTATTATTAGATATTTAGCAGAGTATATGGAAATGGTCAGTTTAGGAGTTGTTTCCCGAATGTATGAAACATATGATGTTCCCACGTTAATGGTTCAATTATTATTGGAAAAGCCGTGGCATAAAAATGGAATGGTTTATAATAAAGGAAAATGGATGCCTTCTTCAGATGCACTGAACAAAACTGAAGCACAGGTATGGCTTCATTTAAAGTTATAATATAGAAATTCATCCATAACTCATAACTTCATCTATCCTATTTCAGATTTGGCTTACTCTGCGCCACCTATTGTTAGACAAAGCCTGCAATACCTACTATCCTATAACAGACAACAAAAAATCACATTTAATGAAAATAATGCCTTTATTAGGCCCATCACTTATAGATCAACTGTCACCGCTTTTAGAACTGAAGCAATTTCTTTGTCAGCTGTCAGTTTACACACCACAACCCTTCAAGAAACCACTTCTGTTGGAAACTGTTTTAGAAGTGAAAAGCAACATAATCAAGCAAGGACAAGGGCAGTGGAAAAAAATTGCAAAGAACCAAATAGATCGTATCTTCTGCAGCGATAAAGAGAAATTGGCAACTATTGCTCAAAAGTAAGATATATATATATACATATAAATGCTTATTGATGCCCTTATTTTAACAGATTGTCCGTGGCCTACAACACTGATGTGCTTGAAAAATTTGAGGCCAAACCATCAGGAGATTGTACTCACTGTGGTCAACCAGCCATTCAAAGATGTTCGAAATGTCGCAAAAACTTTTACTGTTCACGACAGTGCCAAGTATCAGACTGGCAAAACCACAAAGTCAACTGTTTTCCAGTATTGTAAAATTCTAATTGTTTGCAGTTAAGTCTTCTATGTTTGTACCACAAAAATGTTCACCTAGTGATTAAATACTTGTGACCTGTAACCTTATGTTCAGAATATAGGTTGAGACAAAACTATTCAATTCAACTTTAGTTTTTATTTCTTAGAAAACGTTAGCTTACTTCTTCATATACTCTTTGAGGACGTCTAACGCAGGTGAATCTTCACCGTAATCCTGCAAATATATGCATTTGTAAGCAGTTTGAAACTTAGAATCTATCAAATAACAGTTATAGCATCAATCAGTTGGTAGTGGTGACAGCACAAATTTATATTGGGTTCCTCAGTAGAGGGAGCCTACCATAAGTCATCATTAGATCATGAAACAAGTCACAAACCTTTAACATATCTTATCTCTTAGGACAAAAAATATAAATTAGCCTATACTGACCCAAGAACATTTATTGTATAGAAAAACTGTAAACTTACTGTGATAACAACACATGAACATCCAACCACCTTCCTGGCCTTTCCAGTGTTGTCAATTTTGCAGAGACCAGCCCATTCACCAAGCTTCTTATTGTTGTCAACCTTGATCAAGGATATCTCATGTTCAGAACATAAAGCAGTGACCAATTTCTTGTACATTGGTTCATCACAATTCTCAGCCAAAATGCAAAGCACAGCTTGTCTTTTGTCTAATGCTTTAGCTGCTGCATGTAAACCATGGATGACTCCACCGTGGATCAGTGCAATCTTTAGCACATCCTGCAGTGCTTGATTAACATCCATGGCTCCACTAGTTGCTACTGGGGCTGCAGGAGCATCATCACTGCAAATTAAAAGCAAAACACAAATAAGAGGCGCACTTACATAATTATAATACATAAAGCAAAGTTTAATTAAATCAGAAATGGGTAAATCACTGCATGTTTTATTTGGGTATCTCAGAAGAGGGAGCCCTAAAAATCATCATGTTTATGCCGAAATAACATGCATTTAGAAAGGTTATGTTAAAATACTTACACATCGACGTCGGACATGGCTGTGTTTTAACTGAAAATAAGAAAAATACATTGTTTATTAGATTCATAATTATTAACTGCACTAAAACTAACGTATTCGTGAACATGATCGATTCAATTTGTAAAGGTATAACAAGATTTGACTGAGATAAACTAAGATGTACCTTCTCACGACAGCTTGAAGACGAAAAAGGTAGAGGGTAGGCTAGACCCGGTACACGCGGTTGGTATAGAAATAATTGGATAAAATCTAGGGGAATGTTGAACTTTTAACAGTCTCACCAACCATAAATTTAAATCTAAGAATTTTGCTACCCATTTGTAAGCGAAAAGATTCTATAAAATCCTTGAGCATATTGTCTTAGAGATTCTCTCTGAAATAGCCACAAAGCAACTCCCATCTAATCCCATTTTGAATCGGTTGAGTATATGCTTTGCTGTTACTGCAACCCTTTCTACTGAGACACGAAGCAAGACTTTTTTAATATCTAAATGCAATTATCTCGAATATTTTCATAATGTTATAAGATTTCACTTTAACACTTACTAATATTGACTTGTTACAACGTCTTCGGCCTGTTACCTTCTTCAGTATAAAGCAGTATAAAACTGAAGGCAACTTTCTAACCACAATTTTAACAGAATATAAGGTCATATAGATGAAGTACTTTACATTGAATTTATTTTATATTCATAATTTATTATGATTATGAAATTAATTTGCAAGGATTTTGTTCGCGTACTTCTGAGGGGTCATCTGTAATTTCCACTGCAATGGAGAGATAACTCTGATAAGCACGTTCACGTGACGGTATATATATATATAGGATATATTCGGTCCGAATAGCATTGAATATAAATATTGTAAATACATTTTGATTCGGAGCATTACCTATTATCTGAAGGCATGGAAAAACAGGGAAACTCAGGCGAAAATGATAAGAACCTTGAAAAAATGTAAGTACAAATGTGGAAAAATAAATATATAACAATTAACCTCAATCTCTTTACGGCAGGGACGCATCTTCCCTGAGGCACTTTGAATGTCCTGTGTGCATGGAATATTTTCAAAAACCTATTTATCAGTGTCCTACTGGACATAGTCTCTGCTCAAATTGTAAAGCTAAAATAGAAAAATGTCCGTACTGTGCACAGACATTTTCGTGCACCCGCAACTTTGCATTGGAGAATCTCTTAACTGCTATAAAAGTTGAGTGTAAGAATGAGCATTGCACAAAAATCATTCCATTGTACATGTATACCCAACATCAAAATCAATGTCCATACAGGAATGTAAAATGCAAATATGCAAATTGTACATGGGCTGATCATAAGTTGCTTGTAAATGAACATATTCGAAAAGTTCATGGTTCACATGTTGTGCAGAAGTTTGAAAAGCTGTTGTCACATCAGTTCACGGCATGTTTTATAGAACACAATGATTATTTCTTTTATATTCATAGGCATACAGATGAAAAAATAACATGGACTGCTCAACCAACAATCCCTATCAATATTAATAATTTGTTTCTGGTTGTTAAGATTATTTCACATACTGGTAATAGATATACATTGAGACAACCTATTCTGAACTACATGGATGAATTGAACAAAGCAAAGGAGCAGTCTGTTATTTGTATGCTAAAAAGTAAGTCAAAGGGTTGTGAATTCCAATTATCTATTGTAGAAGAAATTTAATTGGTTTCACTAGTACTGTAGATTGTAATAAACCATATTCACAAATAAAGCTTTGAGGAAATAAGAGGTCATTATTAATTTTCGTTGGTATTAATATTGATTGGCGATACTCGTAGAAATTTAAAATTGTGTTATGCTTATTAGGACGGATCTTTGGTAGTTTCAGCAGTCCTATGGTCGCTTGCGCTGGTTGATTATTACACAAAAGATAATTGGTATGATAAGATTAGTTACCTATCACATTAAGTTCCAATATAAAATTTATTGTTAATTATTACTTGTGATCAAAAAAACCAAAACAATGAAATATATTGGGATTAGTCATCAAAATTAATCAATCAGGCAGTCACACAAACATGATTTTGTTGGGTTTCATCCAAATAGAAAAATTTAACGTCTTATCTAATTGATATTTATTCTAATCCAATCATATATATTAAAGGAATCTACTAATTAAATGTATTCAAATAGTGTCCTAGACTTCATGCCGCTTGAATAATTTCTACCCGGTGAAATGTAAGTACAGTACTTGGCGAAACTAGAATAATAATTTGTAACTAACTAATGTTAACTTTAGGGCAACTCGGTTCACTTTAGATTCACTTTTATCTTTATTTGAATGTCCGCATTGCAGCGAATATTTACAAAGGCCAATCTATCAATGTCATTCAGGACATATTCTTTGCGCAAAGTGCAAAAGTGCTCTAAGGCAATGCACCAAGTGCGCCGTCTTAATTACAGTGTCAATTCCACGGAACTACGCATTAGAGGATATCATAGATTTCTTGAAATTACCATGCAGAAATACGTCGTGTCCTGAAATGGTTTTGATGAAAGACTATGAGAGTCACACTAGTGTATGTCCATATACAGACATTCAATGTGAATTTTCGAAATGTACATGGAAAAGTAACATTACAAAATTAATGGAACATATTGAAAATAGACACAGCAGCCAGATTATAAAGAACAATGAAACAATGCTAATCAGCACAAATGATCCAGACTCCGTTTTTATCCAAGTTGAAAACAGCTTATTTCAAATCAGACCTGTTGTTCCAGAGAATAATAAATTTATTGGTTGGAGAACGGAATACATATCAGCAAGTTCATCCAAAAAGTTTATTATTGCAATGAGAATAAGCACTTCCGATGGTAATGTAAATGTTTTACGTCAACCATGCTTTCCGAAAAATCTACGCACAAATGCCAAACAAAGCCCGCCTACACCAATATTTTACATGCTGAAGTCAATGTTAAATAATTGTTCTATTCAAGTACACATATCTGAAGATCATACTATTAACTAGATAGTCCCTAATTTTATCAATATCATTAATATAATAAATTATATGAGTATTGTAGCATAAAAGTTAATAATTTTTTCGTTTATTTTAATCTTTCATAGTACACAAAACAACATAAGCAAATACTGTTCGTCAAGAAACATTCTTGATGCTGCGAGAAAAAATATAATCTACAGGAAGAAGTATAGTTACTAGTTACCATATAATGTATTAACAACATATGGTCGACATGGATGTCGATCGACAATGCAGGGTACATCAATTATATACATTCATAACACATGAACCTTATCCTTAATAATTAGTCTATGACAGATTAATATATCTAAACAATAGAATAAATAAAAATCTGTACATTGTACATTCCTCATGTACATGTTATATTAAATAGCAATTGTAATCTTTAAACCTTCTTAAATTTATCTCAAACTATGTACAATTAGAACTAAGTTAATGTTATGCGATATGCATAGCTTCAATTATCATCTATGATTAAATTATAATAATACTCGAAGTTGAACGATTCTTAAATGCTTCTTAGTTATGTCTATTAATGAGAATGTGTGATAGGGGGAAATATAGTTCGCCTAATAAATTTGAGCGCTACTTAACCAGACCATTGGCTAATATGTTCGATAAATACAAAAATAATATTCAGCCAATGTTTAGCGTATGCGCAATTTTTTTTTTTTGTAATGGACGTTTCAAAATTTTAATGACTTGGAACTAAGCAATGACTATAATCTACCCAATCTAATTATTACTATTTCGGTGATATTACGATAAATGTACATTTATTGTTTGTCTTTTTATGACTGGCTGTGCTTAAATACTTTTGAGAACAGTCAAATAGATTTCTAATAAAACTATCATTCCAACCATATATCTTATTAGATACACATGTAGATTAATAATTTTAACCATTGTAAATGCATCAAAAAGGAATGTAAATGCTGTTGCAAACGTGTTTTGAATCGTGAAGTTCTGAGCCAGTTTCTTGTACACTACACTGCCAACATTTAGATATTATGCAAATATTATCATAAATAACTTGACAATTTTAATTGATAATGTCTAACGTTTATTTGCTTCTTTGTATGTGAATCTACCTAAAATATCAGTGAATATCCGACAATTGACGGCTGTTTCTTAAGTCTTTTCGTTTCGGTTTGTCTGTTAATAAATCTTTGGCGCGGACCTATCATTTATTATTTTTGCGCGTTTCAATGTTGCACCCCGCTTTATCTGATCCATTAGTGATTCATGGCATAACTTTGGGTCCGGCTAAAATAAGGAAAGCGATAATTTATTAAGGGAATAAATAAAAGGAGATAAATATATTTACCTGTGCACGGCTGTTTATTAATTGCCTAATCTTAGATGCTTTCAATTGTGCCTGTGGCGAATTATTGCCAATGTGCTGATTCGTCAATTTAGCATTAAGTGAATCTAGGAAACTCTGTCCGGGCCCTTTGCGATGCTGATGTACGTGAACAGGAAGACCCATAGGTTGCAAATCTTCACTATGCCGACGTGTGCTTCGAGGACTTAGATTGGGCACTAATTTAGCACTTAATGCTGCAATAAAATTTGATCCAACTCCACCAGGTCCTATAAGCATCTACTGGTTAAACAAATAATCTTTTAATTATAGAAATGCATACCATCTGTTCGCCTTTCCGCACTTTGCGATCGAGCACTACTTATGCGCCGCATGGAACTAGGACTTCCAGGTACCAATTGTGATGGCTGTGCATAAATAACTCCACTCGTTTGCGAAACATAGGATAATTTGCTCGCAGAGTTGTTTGTTTGGAATGAACTCAAGATGGGATTCTGCGTATTGGGCGAGCCAACGCTGCTATTAAATGATGATTGCGAGCCTGGCGAATGCTGCCCGCCCATCATGAAAAGTGACTGTTGAGACGCGGACATTTGCTGTTGCAGTTGCATTCCTGTGCTGTAGATCGATTGAGAAGAAGCGGACATCCTACGGATTGCACTTGGACTCGCGGGCGTGTGTCTTTGTTCTAAACCAACGAAAAGAATGTGAAAAAATTGATATAATTGCAACAATCTTTTAAATGTGCAGTAACACACCATTTAACGCTTTTATTGTTTCCGCAACGTTTATTCCTACTGGATTTGCTTGTTGTTGAGGTTGTTGCTGTGGACTTTTATTTGGCTCCAATAAAAATGCAGGCGGCGGCGGTAAATTTTCCACGCTGCTAACAGGCGTCAATGGCTTGTGAGTGTTGGTAATGGATGCCGTGCGCCGTACCGGTGGAGGTGGTTTGTTTGCTTGCATTGAACTGCGACGCAGCAGGGTTGATGATCCTCTCAACGTACCACAACCATAAACGGCTATGTCAAAAAATGTTATTAGAAAATGTCCATAAATGATACATATCTCCAAATGTAAGACATGCACCCAAAAATGAATATTACACATATAGTCAATGGTAAGAATGTTTCGCTGTGAAATTTTGTATTACCTGTCATAGAGAGTGGTCGCCGGCGACGTGCCCCTGAAGGGTCACTACCGATATGTCGAGGAAGAGTGCAGAACTTCACAGCTTCTAAATCTAATTACACATAAGATATGTCTAAGAACACAGCATGCAGCAACATACAATAGAGTTCATATAACAAATTGGAAAGGGTGTAAAGTAGCAAACATGATTTTAAAAACAACACAAAACATCTACCAATTGTTTAGTCCACATTCATATAAAAACAGACGGGAACAATTACCTTCTTGGTGTAATGTATCGCAATCAACTGTAGGAAAAGTTGTTTGGCTCCCGTAACCACTTGAGGACTCCAAAGAACTTTCGCTGTTACTGCTTTCGCCTTCAGCGGCAACTGGTGTTGCCGTAGCTTGCGAAGCTGTAAACTCAGAAGGAGGGGGCGGTAAAGACATCTCCTGGGCTTTGCTTGCAGCCATACTCGCCAGTTCATGCATATTCACATACGTTGGTTGTGGCATAGCTGGAAGATATAAAACCCATGTTATTAGCTATACAGCTTTTTTTCAAGACAAACGCGGTACCTTTAGCAATATGCGGGGGCAGCGATGACGGTTTGACGATCTTGTGTTGCACGTCGCTAGGGGCAGCAACAGTCGTCGGTGGCAAAACACGAACTGCAGACATGCCTGCAATCGTCTTTGCGGGTACCGACGGGCGTTCCAATGAGGAGCATCGTGTAGGCAGAGGCGGTTTGTTCTGAGACCGAATAGATGGTGCCGGGCTGCTTGGCGGTACCTTAGTACTGCCGACCTCAGTAGGCGTAGTGGAAGTCACCGGTGAGACGGGTTGTGATAGACTCTGGTCTGGTGCTTGGAAAGTGTATACTGTAAGCGCAGGCCTTTGATGACCTTTCTCATATGCTATAATGAATGAATGAATGATATACAATATAACGATACGGTAATGATGATGATGATGGTGCTGAACAATATACCTGATGAAATTGTATGAGGTCGGTCACTAATAATCGCGGAAGCAGCGCGTTCAAACTGAAGTGTCTCTTGAAGATTGGGCCATGTAGATGTAGAGTTTGGCACGGTAGTTCCTGGAGGATAAGGCGTGCACGGAGTGCTGGAACTGCTGCTATTTCCGCTGTGTTCTGACATATTTGAAACCTAAGAAAAACATGTTAATGTTAGTTCAAGTTTCTTTCTTTAAATAAATCCTTCGCCACGATTGGTTACCTGCGCAATACTTAAAGATGAGGGTGGTCTGGGATATAAAGTATCCTGGGATGTAAATCCCGAATCACGGCTGCACACAGATGGCAAACGAACAGTGCCACTACGACCTACAGGCTGTGTGCAACAACAACAAAACAACATCAACTACTATACAAAAAATAAAAAATTATATGAATATCATGCACCACGGAATAAATAAATACCACTTAATCTTTTATGTAATAATTGAATAATAAATAATTCACATGCTTACTCTGGTTTACCACATACAACAATTAAATTATATGTCCACTGCAGAAGAGGACAAAGGCCTGAATTAAATTACCTGCGATAATGATCGATGCCAGTGTGAAGGATGACTTGGTGATTTGGAACTTCCAGAAGATGAGCTATTCAGAGAACTGATCGAGCACATAGAAGATTTGCGGCTACCAAGACTGGATGGGCTTGATGGTGGAGTTTGAAAGTTCCATCCACTATCGGAAGTTTTAAGATCTGCGATTACTTGCTCGCTCGCTGGTGGCAGCGTTCCTGGATCAGCCGTGTGTTTTTCCAATTGTACAACCACTTCTTGCAGGCGAGACAGTTCCGAGAGCATCGCCACTTCTTCATCCTGCAAATACGAGTATCATTAATTACCGGGAGAGTAAAATGTACACAACAAATAGTATTGCGTGAGAGACACCAGACATACCACAACAGGCTTAAGCATGCCTACGAAGATGCAGAACCGGCTGCGTTCTTCAACGAGAGCGGCACGCACAGCATGCTTTTCAGTTTCCTCTAGCAATTGTCGGCGCTCCGTCACATCCTGCAGGCCATATTCGAGTCGTTTCTGCAAGTCGCCCCCAGCACCCTTACGCATCTTCTTCTGTATCCGTAGTGTATCCGTTGAACGTTTCTTGAGTTCAGAACGAGCGCGCTTATAATCCTTTGCATGTTCCTTGTCTAGATTCATTACTGTCTTGCGCCAATCCTCGAGTTTCTCTTGCAGTGGCAGTACCAGGCATTCCATGATCGTACTGAAATTTGCATACACTCAGTAGGGTCTGCGTGAGCTTATAAGTATAATCAAGTATAATTAAACGATGACAGTACTAGTGTAACGCGTGTAAGTGCATCGTAAATTGCGAAAAAGTGTTTATTATTATGACACTCGTATACCAGATATGCAGACTGGTAAATAATATGTATTCATGCATACCTTCCAATTTCGATAAAGTATCATTATTAGAGAAAAAGATTTTCACATTGTACGAATAAAGTGCAATCGTTACCTTGTAAATGTTTTCATTCGTGTCTCAACTGCTTTGTGCCGTAGGCAAATTCTGGTTAATGCTGTACCAATTTCCCTGGTAGCACCTAAAACAAAGAAATGTATTAAATCTGAGATCAAAAACACTATAGAAGAATTGGATTTCAATTATATCTTTCAAATAAAGATTTTGTTACGCCTAATATAATGAAAAATTTATTTTCTTTAAAAATATCATTAGATATGTTTTTTTATTTGAAAACCATTTCTGATTCCTCGACATACTTTCGATTATTTTCACAATAGTAAATGAATTCAGACAATACCGGCGTGTCCGTCAGTCAACCAACGCGTTATCAATAGCTACTACTAAACCCTTCACATGGGGATATATCAAGCACGGGATTGTGCAAGTGACATAAAGAATTGTCC